>BGPT01000666.1:238449-259285 GCA_003297045.1 Symbiodinium sp. clade C Y103
TTGCTTCGCATTTTCTTGTGCTTCTTTCGCAAGCTTCGTGCGTTGCAGCGCAGCCAACCGCAGCAACGACGTTGACACAGCAGTCCCAAAAGAGAGCCCCGTTTTTGGCAGGATTCCGGCCTCGCGCACATGGGCCCTCGTAATATATATATNGCAACGACGTTGACACAGCAGTCCCAAAAGAGAGCCCCGTTTTTGGCAGGATTCCGGCCTCGCGCACATGGGCCCTCGTAATATATATATATATATATACATATATATATATATATATATGTAGGTGTCCAAGCCATGCCCAGCCTGAGCATCTCCAACTTCTGCACCTCGTTGTCGAATTCCGCCAGCAACTCGTGGCTGATGTTGGGATCAAAGAGTTTCTTCACGGCCACCTCCGAACAGCGCAACTGCCAGGAAATGTTATATGGCCCTATCTAGCTGGTAAATGGATGTTCATCCCATTAAAATGGATAGTAATAGGTATTGACCCATCCCCAATTATTGTTGTATCTTGTTGTTTTATGCTGATATGTAATGTTGATGTTATTGATTGTTATTTTGCTGCTTTTGGAGGTGCTGTGTTTTTGTCCGGAGTGTGCTATCGTTTGGTACCCCAGAATCACCCAAAACACTGTCCATTTCAGCAGGGAAAACAAACTCCAGCTGGGGCCGAGGTGGAGAAACATCCAAACCAAAGTAGAGAAAGTATCGCCTACATAAGGAGCCACGCAAACAGCGAAATTTGAAGCGCGCGTCTTCCAAAAAATCTGAAAACCTCTTAATCCATCTTTTACTTCAAAATTTCAGAAAGAAGACAAAACGTACCCCCCAAATAGAAAAAAAAACGCAAGGTTCCGTGCTCACCATGTTTCTTGAGGGCATCAACCAAAAAGATGTTTTACAAAACCCAACTGCTTCAGTCACACGAGGCTGGCCTTGGTGCCATGCCAACTTCCTTTGTGGACCACACTGAAGCCACCCTGGTTCAGGATCTCTCCCAGTTGGACCTCAACCATCTCCTGAGTAGCAAAAAAGGCACTCACTTTGAAGGCTTCGACTCAAGGCCAAGCTTTTTCACAGTAGAACTCTATAACTATTAGATGTGCCATGATGTGCCGATGAAAGCCCCTTCTATCTGATCATTCATGGTAATCCTCACGTTGTTAAGATGTCATCGTTGAGAACTTGCTGTGACATGTTCATTCTCCCTTGGACATGGGTGGACATAATCATATCAGCCAAATCAACCTGTGAATCAGCGAAGTTCAAGCCTCGACTCCATTCTGATATGAGGATGAGTCAAAACACAAAAACAACATGCTTTTGGGGGATGAACATCCAGCTATACCGGATTCCACGGGTGAAATGACCCATAGCCATCTCTCATGAAATAATTACAGGTGGTTATCTATATAATATCCCGATGGTAAGAGCAACTATCCCGCTTGTTTTATCCCATCAAATGGAGGTTTGTTAAATGGGGGATACCCCAAATCATCCAAGTCATCAGACCATGACCTGGCACCAAAACAACCATGGTGACTTGGGATCCCCGTGACTTAAGAAACCCCCATATGGATCATATCCAATTATCCATTCATTACATCATTACTATTACATAGTAATTCACATTGTATGGATCATCAAATATCTTCCTTAAATTTCATGAAACCAATCCCAGCACGCCGCAGCAAGGCGCGAAGTGCGGCAACGATCCCTTCGAGGAACCCGTCATACTTTGTTCTCGAAGTCGCTCACCCAGACGTTCCCTGGAGAAGCAGCCGGGTGGTGGGCTCCAAACATGCTTTGGAGATCTAAGAACGGTCATGTTTGATGGGGAAACTATGGGGAAATGATGATGAATCATGGAAATTACTGAAGTTTGGGGTACCCATTGTTCAGACCAACTTCAGTTTGTTGCAATGTGCTTTGTTCCACATGACAATAGTCTACCAAACTGTTCTCTTTGGACTTGGAAAAACTGGGCCCCAAACTTAGTGGTTCCCCTTTTAACAGAGAGATTTGGAGTAGTCAAACTACGTGTTTCGAAATGCCGCCTAGAATACACCAAGTTTTGATCGAGCATCATATTATTATATAATGTATATACATATATATCAACATCGATCGAATTTCACTGAATGTCCCCATTCTTGCAAGTTCGTTTCCAACCTCAATAGCCTTCAGTGGATCAATTTAAGGGAACACTTACCAGAAACAATTGATATGATCCTTAAATATTAGGGGGGACAGCCATTTCAAAAAAATCCAGCCATCTGTTGCTACGAAGCACCCAGTCAGGCGAGTCACACTTGTTGCTCCAGGCGCTTGCTTCGACGCTGCTCCTCCTTCAACTGATTCTTCAGATCGGACGCCTGCGGCTGGATGTGGCCCTTAAGCATCAGATTGTGTACGAATGACATGACGACATATAATGGCATGTATGTATTCATTTTGTTCTACCAAAGTATGTATAGCAGAATTCAGTATAACATAGTATAACTATATAGAATCATATATATATGTCAATGTATCATCAAGTATCATCATATTCATACGGGTTAGAACCAACCAAATACAGTACCAGCCAAGATATAGCATTGCAACATAGTTTTATGCAGTGTAGACCCAGCCAAACACCAGCCACGGTTGAATCCCCAAAACTGACCCTACACACATGGATGAGTGCTGAAAATACCAAGCTTGTTTGCGGATAAGCATCATGTGTGTTGAGTTTGTAGCAGTTTTCGTACCCTATATCCCCATTGCCAAATTCTGTCTGTATCAAAAATATGCATATGGGCCAAAACATGGTGGCAGAATCTCAGGTTGCTGTTTTCTTGCTTCTATCTCCCTTCCTTAGTTTTGCCAGCAATTTTATTTCCCCATCAACATGATCTAATAACCCATTTAAATCATTATCATCTGATGTGTCCATTCCCCAACATCCATGTTCTTCGTGTTGTTGCCACTTCTATCCCAATATCATGGCATATCATGGCCATCATTTGACCGCCGGCTAACGCACCAAAATAGCAGGTTTACATGGATGGTCTGCTCATCGGAAGTTCCCAACATCTCAAAAATGCTTAGATATTGATCCATCATCATCTACCCAGTTTTGATGGTAATAAAAAAACACATGTTTTTGTAAGATTGATTTTGCTGGTTGAATCAATTACCATTTTTGATGGCGAAATCCCCATGTTTGATGGGTTTTTAATGCCTAAATTCCTATGTGCGATTTTGAAATCCCTATTTATTGGTCGAATCTCCCCGTGCATATCCCCAGGTTCACTAGTTATACTGCTTGGCTCACAGGGACCCCCAGTTCACCGAGTATGATCATCCCCAATATATAAAGACCGGTATAACCCCCGAGAATCATCAATTAGCCATCACTTGTCAATGATATTCCAATCCTTTGATTGATGCAGAAAAACAAATAGACCATGTTGGCTTATGATGACAACATATAATCACTATAAAGAGGATATGACCTCCGACTAATCAACCAGCAGCCCTAAAAAAATGGGGCCAGCTTTGGGATTATGATAGTCCAACACAATCCCCTAAAAAACAACCCCCAAGAAAACAATCCTAAAATATAGGATTATCATGGCTTCTCTGATGAACATTATTACTATCTTCTCAAAAAGTTCTTCCAGCAGAATGATCCCATCACCAAAAATAATGGTGTGTATGGGTTTCTTCCTATATTTATGATAATGTGGTTCAAATCTAGGATCACCATCATCGCAAATATCACAATTTTAAAGGATGGAATAAATACATATAAATAATGTGTTTCTTTATAAATGGGAATTCCTACAATGATATTCACTTTGTCACCTTATAGTTGAATTTGGGGATAATCCTTGTATATGAATATATGGATGACAATCCTCTTCAATGATAAATGATGGGTTTTCTAAATGGGATGATCCCCAAAAGAATTCCCCATTTCCACCACGCCTCGTCTTCCTGATTCAAGGCTCCCATCCCGCGCCGCGAAGGTAAGGTGGCAGCCAGGCTGCCCCGGTCCGAGAGCCACGAAGGTTTCGAAGCACCTGGACGAAGCATGGATCAATGTGGATAGTTTAAGCGGATTTCCTGGGATTGAAGTGGATTTTAATGGGATTTTTATTGGATTTTGATGGGATTCAATGGAATTTACTGGATTTTCTGGGATGTTGATGGGATTTGAAGAAATTTTACGGAATTTGATGGGGCTTCACAGTGAGGATTCGAATCCATTCACCCCCCGGTAGTCAAACATGGTTGGGAAATCCCCGAACTAAATGGGCATGTAAGTAGGAAAGCCATCAAAAAAATCGGGATTTTCCAGCAAGCCATGTTTGATTCCCAGAGGGGAATCGATATCATTTATACAATATTTATATAATATATAACATGCTTTACAGTAACCAGATATTGCCTGGGTAGCCGGTGCATCTGCAAATGAGATATACCATGTTATACCCTGAACATTAAGTTTTGTTATTTGATTTTTAGTGCAGCGACTTGTACCAAACTCGGCCATTCCAGTATCTTGTGAGTGACCAGTTGGCCAGATTTGGGATGACCATCCACCTGATTTGTCTGTGTATTTTTGTTTGAAAGTGGATACTGATTCAGTTGTTAAGTGGATACTGATTCAGTGATTCATGGGGTTGAGGGAGGTCCATATCCTCTAGATTCAGGGGATAGTCATGGAACTATCGAGAATCCATGCGGAATCTATGCAGAATCTATACCCGAATTGTGGCCCGTTTCATCCCATTGTCATAGATTTATATCATTTTATCTCCTCAAAATGTACCCTCCAGTAAACCAACATAGCTATGAAAACGATTCATGCTCAACAGGAAAATCATCGAACTGAATGGGCCATGGCTTTCATAGGTATGTGAAATTACCCGAGGCATCCAGGCAGATCCTGGCGCTCCTCCCGCCGGCCTGCACCGGTCTCCAGGCTCGGACTGGCAGTCTGTGCAAAGCGCAGCTGGCCCTGGAGTGTCTCCCGGATCCCCGAAAATCGCAGCCCAACTCTGAAAATGCGTTGCTCCAGGATTCACCCAAAAAAATGGAAAAATAAGATGCTGGGATAAACTTATACCTCAGGATCTCCAACAAAAGTCCGAAGTTGGGGATCACATTTCCAACTGGTGCGTTCGAATCCATCCTTTGGGGACCCTACCTTTGTTGAAGGAGTGTTCGTTCGATTCCATAGATGGTGCAGTGTGCGAAAAGTCCAAGTATCACCCCTTTCTGCTTTTGATGTACATCAATGATCACTGGTGCACATACATCTGAAAACATATGAAAAAATTGGAAAAAAAACTGTTTGAATGTCAAATTCATCAGCAATTCCTTGATTTCACATGTGCTCTTTTGATCTTCTTTGGGCTTCAGTCTCCCTATATATCCCTATCCCCCTGTAGCAAGCACCTCAGCAGGCGGGCTGCGATCCTGCAGGTGCAAGCGGCTAAATGTTGTCCAAGATGACTGGCTTTGGACATTCTTGAGACTGGCCAAACTCTTGAATAAATGATACAGTAATGATCAACCTATCTGAACCTGATGTTGCCACATTGTTGACAATCAGTTATATAATGTTGAACATTCAGTCTTGTTGAACATGAATGTCAACATACTGTTGAACTTGGTTCTTACTCCTCTCGCCACCATCCGATTTTGCCTTCATGATTTTGATGTTTGACTCCCTGTCACTTCTCACCAAATTCATGCACAATGCTGGCGCAGGAGGAAGTCACTCTGGGTGTCTATCAAAACATCAATTTACACCATCATATACCAATTGAACTGATTTCAGGGCACGCCGTTTCATGATTTCCCCCCCTAACCATCCGGGTCCGGCTGAAAATCTACCCAGGACAATCAAATGGTTTCATGCTTTAACACCAAACATGAATCCAAATACCTATCAGCACCAATCTGGTGCATCCATTGGTCTCCCATACCCCTGCATTTTCCCACCTCCGAGTCTCACATCCCCCCCACAGCTGTCCTCCGCCGGCGGTGGAGGTGGTGGTGGTGCCATGGGTGCCACGTCATCGTCGTCAAAGTGGCTGACGCGGCAAGGTTTCACCGCGTCAGCACGAGGTGGCGCTGGGGCTGCAGGGTTCAAGTAACCTGCAACATGCTTGAGATTGGGCTAGGAAAAATGGGGGCATGATGGGGATTTAATGGGGATTTCACCCATCAAAATGGGATTAAACTGAAATGATGAGGATTCAACTGGGGAAAATGGTGACAGATTGGTTATTTGTTTGAATTAATACTGGCACATATCATGGGATATATAATGGAAACATGAAGGGGATAGAATGGAAGATAAAACCAACAATGGTATATATAAATATCATGTTGTGTCTGAAAAGGGGTATGGCCCCCAAAATATCTATTGCAAAAAGGATATTGATGATGAACCCATGGATCTATGTAGTGTAAACTCAGCAGGAAGTCTGGGTTGAAGCCACTTTGGAAGCAGAACTGCTTGGTGGTTGAACTTGAAGCCATTGAGTTGCCCAACTGCCCAAGAATATGCCCAACCAAGGCATGGAATTCGAATGGATTCCACTTGCGCCAAGGAACCAGCAATCACTTGCGCCGGGCTCTGACCAGGTACACGTCCAGGTCTTGCCAGTTGCCTGGCCAGGAATTGGTGCCCCCGCAGTGTGTTTCTTTGTGACCCAATATCCCCATAAAATGCTGTCACATCCCCATTTTTGTGACTCAAATCACCAACTCCATCCCGCCTCAGTTGTGCCGGAGAGAGCGCCGCAACGCACGGATTGCCGTCCAAGACCAGGGACCGAAGGCTCCGCAGGGTCGCAACCTCGCGGAGACGTTTTTTCCACGGCACTACAAAAAGGGTGTGCCCAAAACCTCGGTGGTTTTTTAATGTAATTTCCAAAAAAAAAGGCACATTGCAGATATGGATAGTTATGGGGTATACTCCAGTTTTTGCAAACCATACTTCTTGCGGGGAACAACTAGGCTCTTTAGCTTCTGATTTGAGATGAGATATCAAACAACGGCCGCATGACCGGGATCATGTGAACCAATGTGAACAAAGAGTCATTTCATGATCTGCTTTCATGATGAAATCTATCTAATCAGTAGTGCTGAAAACGACCACCTGAATGACATCTAGAATCTAGAGCACATTTTGTACACATTACCTATCCATCATGCTGGAATTTCAAAACTCCCCAGTTCAAATGACTTCTGTCAGTCATTGTTAGATCATTCTCCCAGGTGGGGGATGGTAATAGACCACTAAAACATACTAAAACAACTTGATGAGTGGCAGGAATGGTCCAAAAGACACATCAACCATCGTGAAAACCACGAAGCCTAGTGTGAAGCTACCAATATCACACCAAGTCGCTAGATGAGAAGGAAGGCTATCCAGCTTGTTGCCTGCTGCTGAAATCATGTGTAGGACAGTGTAAGATCTACCTGGCATGCTATTCATGTGGCAAAATCAAAAAGACCGACTTAATTGTGATTCTCTCGAATCTGGTCCTTCAAAGTGGGCATCATCAAGAATCAGCGGTTGACAATTTTAATAACTCAACATGACATAATATACTGACCAACGGCCATGTGGAATGAATAAATCCATAGTAAATCCTCCATATTCGCTCCAATTTGATTTTCTATCGCATGTTTGGTGGATGTCCCAGCATTCCCAGCACCATGGCCTACAAGAGTCCGGCCCCCGTTTACGATAGCCAAGGTGGTGAATATAACTAACTCCAATGACTATGTTTTATGATACCTAGAACCAGCTTATACTACGGCCATCTATGGTCAATGTGGTAAACCCAATGCCAAGCGACCGTGACTGGGGATGGTTGGACTCCAGTCCAACCCATAAACATGTTTTTTTTGACTTGGAGATGGTCTATTTATGGCAGCCAGGGTTTACCACATGGTTTAACTATGGTTTATGATACTTATCACTCTAGTTCATGTGCTAAAGTTAAACTTAGTAAGTTCATGAACAACTATGAATCACCTATGAATGTTTATGAACAACTATGGTTTACTATAGTTGGCCAAAAATAAATCAACATGGCCATCATTGGGCCCTGCCCTGCCACCTGAAAGGTCCAGTTCCTCCAGCGCTTCCAGTTGCGCCAAGTTGGGATCTGCCGAAGTCAGCTCATTGCCACCTTGGCTGAGGCGTTCTGTGGAGGAAAACCTGTGAAAAACGTTGGAAAACCGAAAACATATGGAAAAAAAAACCAAAAGTGGGGTTTAACGAATTTTAACTAACTATTTCACAGGGAATAAAATTGGATTTAAGTAGAACTATCCTAGGAAAAAAATTAGATTTAACTATAGATATCCTAGGGAGGAGATGGGATTTTGCTATCACTGGCCTCGGAAAACGTTGGATTTATATAATTCACTATTGTTTGGCCAAAAATTGAATTTAGCTATTTTTTTTTCAGAAAAAAAACTGTGAAGCCCTCTGCTAATCAAACTTTTAACATGGGTCGATGTTTCGCGGGATCAATCATGGTCAATACTGGTTGCTTTAATGATTTACAATTGTGTATATATATATATTTATATATATAGAGAGAGATATACTGATATATATATATAGATACTGATATACATGATTTGATTGATAATTTAACAGCTTGCTATGGGAAAATACAATTAAAAACTAAAAGTAAAACAGTTAATAGATACAAGATCAAACTAAATGGGGTTTTGTCCATTGCGATGTAAATTACTGGAGGGTAAAGCTTCAAAAAGCACACATGGGTTTTTACTTCGGGGGATGGTTCATTTGTAGTTCACCTATACTTCATAGACTGCATGGGATTTTTCTCACAGGAATCGGTACGCTTTTTCACACTGACAAGCAATCAGGCCTTGCTCTCAGCTGGCAATTCATGGCGGTGAAAGTCCCTACCAAAGTCCAACAAACGCTGCCCCGGCTCCGTTCGGAGCTGGCGCATGGCTCATCTGATGACATCCCAACCCAAGAGGCGCATCGCATCCAGCGAGTTGTCCGGTAAAGCGGGGTGAAGAAACTGACATAAGCTGACGATCTGATGCAACAAATCCTGGTTGCATCATTCCAGCACTTTTGTGACATTGACTCCCTGACTCCCCGATGGCTTTGTCTGAAAATAGGGGACCCCCGATTTTCCAGTGGTTTAGAAAATCATGTTCCAATTGAAAAAAGAACCATAGCTTGCGGGCCCATCTACCACGTTTGGACCCAAATTCAGCCATATTCAGCCATATTCAGGCGTCAACTGAGTCAACTGTCACCATGCCATGGCTGTTTCCAACTCAGCGCTAGGAGGAATTCAGAGAGATGTTTCGTTGCCAGCGCTGCTTTTTTTCACCATCCTTCAGGCTCTTCATCACAGCATCTACCTTCGTCTCCAGGCGAAACACGTCCTGAAGGCGAGAGGGAAAATCGTGGTCAAAACCAGCATTTTCTCATGGGGGTTTGCCAATGGGTTCGTCTGAAACTAGAGTATGTATATAATTATATATTATATTATATATATATATATACACCCAATATTACCCAATATATAGCGTTTTAATGGGAAAATGATCATAAACGACCAATTCTTGGGGTACCCTATTCTTTGACAAACCCAAATACAACCAGTCAGATATTGGCTTGTAATTGAGGGGAAGTATCGCCCCTTGATACACTCAGGTATTATCATGGTCCCAGTAGAGCAAGCCGGTTTCAGCTGGCACGCTGCTGATGGAATTTCGTGGGTTTCTTGGTGCCAGAAAAGACACCAATCAGAAAATGCAAATCCGGATAATTTTGCACTTTGGATTTCTTTGAATCGTCCGAATACCTTCAATTTGCAGAAATTGAGAACATTCAAACGCCGCTCTTCAGGCACTGCAAAAAGCCTGTTGAGAGGAATGGAATGATTGAATACTGCGAATCCAAAGGGAAGAAAATAAACAGTAATTCAAATCACCTGAAATTACTGGAAACACATGGAAAACTGTCATTAACTTCAGCTAGTTCTGGGTTCCAATTGAACCAAAAACTAGGTTGGATATGCTCGTTAATTGCGGACTTCCAAATTCCAAAAATGGTTTGATTTAGGAGGAGGGAAATAAACTCTCCAGGCCGCTCCTTGCGTTTGGACATACCTACATTTCATGTCATCAATTTCATGCAAGTCATTCGATGTGTCCCTATGATTCTAGTCACATGAAAGCATCAACCAGCTACTCAAACCCGTTAATAGGCCCATTTTTTACCTTCATTTAATGTGGTTCTCCCTATTTTCTGTTGCCAGCAAGCAGTACCTCGAGGATCATCCCACTTAGTAAGTCCTTCACAGCCACAATTATAAGTTATAAGTTGTAATCGATTTATAGATGGGTTATGAAAACCACCTACTACCCTCTGATAAACTAACATAGCTATCGAATAATGGGAAAATCAACTATAGATGGCCATGTTCAATAGCAAACTGTTAGTTTACCATAGGGTGAATGGGATGATCAGTACTCTATGACTTGGGCAAGTCTCCATACTCTTCGCTTGGCCCTTCAAGCGACCGGCTCCCTCCATAAACTCTTTCCAGTCGATCCGACCTCAGCACGAGGCGCTAGGCATCCTGGGGTTGCGGTGCCCAAGGGTAGAAGTAAAGCCGCAAAGATGTATGTTATAAATACAGTATAGATTATCTGTGATTATAGATACACCATTAATGTGTATATATATATAAGATACAGTGTGTATATATATATATACATGTATGTGTTATATTCTAAATATGAAGTATACGAGCTGAATCCGGATGATCAGCTAAGTTCACAGTCATTAAATGATCATTAGGTTATATATCATATATCTATAGTAATTATCTTTTATATAGAAAAAATAACAAAGTATCACAAAGTAAATCAAGAAAAAAAATAAAAAGAAATGTGTGTTCATGTTTTGTTTTTTACCAGACGCTTTTGATAGTTTTCGCTATACATACGCTTCCGAAGAAAATTAAAAGAACTATAGGATTCCTCCAGCCAGGTGGCCATCTCCTGAGTCGATCATCTGGAAAAGCTCCATCAAATCCTTGGGGAAATCATGAAAAATTCGGGAGGAAAAGCAGAACTCTGGATTTGAATTGATTTCTTGGGATCAAAAAAAGGGAAGATTCCCTTCATTTGAGCCACTTACATAAAGTGGCAAGCCCGGGATTGATCAACGCTGCAAGGTTACGCCGTTCATTCGCGGGTCAGCTGGGGCGTCCCAATGGCCACATGTCTTTCAGTACTGGGTCAAGACATACGCTGTGGATGGAAGAAATCCTGCACCAGTTGATAGGTGTTTTATCCCATTATTTATAGGGTTTCAACTTTCAACCATCCTTTTGGTGGCGCAGGATTTCGCAACCATCAGCCATCCCCCAAGCACTGGAGATACACTCCGAGTCTGAGGACCTAGCACTTTTTTATGTCCATGATGTGTCATCATAATTCGGTCCAGTAATATAAATTTTGGTGATTAAACATAGAAAATTCATCATTGTGCTTGGTATTCAAAATGATCATTGTGCTGTAATGCCGCAGATCCAAGGATCATGGTATTCAAGTTGCAACTGCGACAGCCAGAGATGCATTTTCTCATCCTCCAACAGCCTCATGAACTCGTCCTGAGCAGACACAAAGCGAAGAGTTTCTTACGATGCTGGAAGCAGGTCGCCCCAAAATATGCCAAGATATGCCAAGGTACTAATTCCAAGAAGCCATCATTGGTCACATCAGCCGCCTTGAATAAGGTTTCCAGCTTCTTTCGATATTGGTCCTGATGCTTCCTTGGCGAGAGATGAAGTGAACAGAACGACCAGGAAGGGCCGAGTTTGATAACCGTCTTGCTCCGATTCTTGAACACTTGCCATGGATCAAAAGTAGGGGTTTAATGTAATGCTTGGCCCACACATCTAACATACTGTAATCACAGAATGTATGTCTCCATCTTTTTTTGAGCGCAACCCTGCCCAAAGCATTGAATGGCCTTAGCTTAGACCATGTTAGAGCCAACTTGCAACTGAGATCAAATCTTCGTACCGTACCGGGTACCAAAACAGCTAATTCAAAACAGCACCCCAACTCGTGAACCTGGCAGTCAACATAATTTGTGAATCAAACTACTAGCAGCTTATGACACTCATACGGATTCTGAGAGATGAGCCTTTCCTTTTATACTAGTTCTTTCCTGTGGATCCCAATCGGGCTCTTGAACCCCAAAATCATACCCTAGTACTTTCCCCAAATACTGTCTCAAAAGGTACTTGGATCCAGGGTTTAACTGTTCTATATTTTGAATGCTCCTCGATTCATGGATAACTCCTTGCTGGAGTTGATTCGAGATTCTGGCGTAGCTTGATGAGATATTCCTCATCGGAATCTGCGATTTTGAGCGTCCTGGGCTCACCATTGCGTGCGCTCCTACAACTAGTCCATCAAGTTGACAATCTGACAGAAGGCCCCAATCCGAACAAACTGTAATCTGGTTAAATTCATAACTTCGTTTCAGAACCCTGGCGAGACATGTGACCTGTTTGTAGCTGGGGTGTCGTCAGTTTATTTACCTAACCCCGGACACAAGGGAATCCACCATAAATGCGTATGTCGGGGGAATACTGATCATGTTTCTCTTTTGGTGACAGGACCAGAGCTCCGGACACAAGGGGAGCTACCAGAAGTGCTTCTTCGGGGTTGTGGCAAGGATCAGGAGTATATAATTACATCTTTGTTGCCTGTTTTAGTGCATGGAAGAACCCCTGACACAAGGGAATCCGCCGGAAATGGTTATGCAGGGGTTCTGGGAAAGATTACAAGGATCAAAACCACATTTTCATTGTTACTTGTAGTGAGTGGGCAAGGAAAGCTCCCAGAAATACTTAGTCTGGGGGCTTTGGAAAAAAATCAAGGATTGAGATTGTTTGGCGGTTGTCGGTTGGCTATATTCTGTCAGTCTGACTGTCAGAACTCCCGAAAACCAGTTTTGGGCAGGTTTCTACTCTTCAGAACTCTCTATGGTTCAGAGTCCCCGGAACCTGTTTTGGCGAACATGTCTGTTCTTCAGCGGTTCTGGGTTGGCAATATTTCAGACCTTCCGGGAACCTTTTTTGGCAAGGTTTCTGCTCTTTGGGATTGTGGGCTGGCTGTTTCAAAACCCTCTGGAGCAGGATTCAGGAACGATCTTTGGCAAATTTCTGCTGTTGAAATATCTCACCAGATCTCTCTCACGCGATGTGACGAAAAGAATAACCTAATAACCTCTTTTAGTATCTTTTAGTGATCTCCCCAACAGCAAGACTGGTTCAGCATTTATTCTTTCCGAAAACACCCGTTCAACGAAGACTTGAGACCGTACCAGAACCTGACTTTGAAGCCTTACCGGAACCCTCTGGCATCCTACCTTGAAGCAATACCGGCACCCCAAACCCTGTGGTCAGCATCTGTTCTAGAATCTGCAACTTTGCCATTCTGAATTGTCTCTCCGCTGAAGACCCCATAGCAAAGTCTTGCTGTTGGGGAAGAAGACAAAATGATACAAAATGATTATTCCACATATTGCTCACAAAATCCAAAACACAGCTCTTCTGGTACTTGAATCCGCCATCTCAACAGTTCTAAACACTGATCCAAAACTCTCAAAACTGTAATCCGGCCAGGCAGCTGGGACACGAACACACTGTTAACGACGTTCCTTGGCGTTGACCAAGTCATGTTCCCCGACTCGGGGAAAACTGAGGGGCCCGAGGTTGATCCCAACAGCTTTTTCAAGGGTGGTTGCAGAGGCAGCAAAATCAGAGAAACTATGAGAAACTATGAGAAATTATGGCAATTGCAATTATATAAATCAATATAAATCAATCTAAACAAAGTCCTAGCTTCAGAAGTGCAAAGCCCACAATGCACCTGCCGTTGCGGCGGAAATCTGCGGAATTGGTTCCACCCACGAAACCCTAGGACTGGAATTCAACAGCTCCATTCATGGGACAAAAGAAATGAGCAGAAGCTATCATCGGTCGCAGCCCAAACCATCACGAACCGGTGGATTCCCCAACGAATGTCCTGTGTGTATCAAATGCAGAGAGGTATAGAGAAGTTGCAGTGTGAAAGAACTAGTCTATTCCCACATTATCGCAGATTGTTGTGCATCCTTTCCTGAAGCATTTTTTGCCAAGCTTGAGAAAACTACGAGAAATTCGGCACTGCGAATAAACATATCACACGTCTGAAAATAGGCTACCCCAAAGATCTCGTGGTTCATCATCCTTCGCCATAAAATGGTCAATCGTAGTGTTACCCGATTTTCAGACACGTCGCATGTCAGTCCAAAAAAAACGGATCGCATGTTGGCATCGTAAAATCTGTGGAGGTTGGCCGTGCCAGGGTCCCATCATCACTTTTTTGCCCCTCTAAGTCTGCAGTGCCTAGATTTCTCAACTGATCCGCTGCCTCCTAATCTCTCCTACTTGTAAGCAAGGTTTAGCTGTCGAAATGTGGAATTCTCCCAGGGAAGAAATGTCTTCGTTGCAGGCCCTGGCCTGTAGGCCACAAAGATCAGAGTAAACCATTCGCTCACATTGTCCACGAGGGCACGGCAAGATGGAGCCCAGTTTGCGAACAAGACCTGACCAGCCATGGCAAGTCTAGCCCCTATGCCCCTGATGGGATGAGGCGAATCATGAAGAATCCGAATTGCGTTTTTTTTTGGCCCCTCAAGGTGTTACCAGTGGAAAAAAAGTGTTTCTTGCAACTGCAGTTCATAGCGGCTCACATCCCATCTGATATTTTGGCCAGCCGTGCCTCAAACATCGTCAGGAAGGTCCTTGTGAAGGTTCCCCAGTACTGGAAGACATGCCTTGCGGAGACAAGTCTTCCGATGGGAGGAAAATTCTGGTGAAATCGGAAGCAAGTACCCTGTGCATGCTAGATGCAGACCTGACACTAAATTGGAGGGGCTACCCAGAAAGTAGTGGTAAATTCCTGTCAAGATGTACCTCCCCATATTTACTGTAACCGGGTTCATTAATCCGGGATTCACATTGATCATTGATCACACAATAATAGCCTGTAAGCTCCTTCTGAACGCAAGTGTGCTTCTGTTTTGTGTTGTGTCATGGTGTGTGTGTGTGTGTACTGGACATGTGAAGGCATGTGCATGCCAAGTATCACCAATGCCGATGCCGAAGAAATCTCGTGAACTACTGTCGAATCCTCTTTTACACCTTAATAGAACCATTCCTGATTCCTTTCGAGTGCCTCATATATACGTTCTCCCAGAAAGCTCTCAGAAGTCCTGCCTGCGGCTCTCTGCATCCATGGCCGGATCTTCGAGATATCGCGACACCAAAGTGCTGATGATCATACCTGGGAAGCGTCGGCAGGGGCCTGGAAAAATCGAATCTTGGATCATTTGGATCTGGGAATGATGGGGATGAGTCAGAATCTGGGGACCGCGAAACCAAGCCCAGAATCAATCGGATTCCCGACTCAAAATGAATCATTTCGTAGAATTGGAGGGTCCACACTGCCAACCAAGACATCTCCAGATCGTAGGATGACCTTTTGGCACGTGGGCTGCCCGAAAATATGACACCAGGTGCAGTCAAAAGATACCGCACACACACTGCACGAAGATCAACACCAGAGTGGCATAGCCCAGCATCGTGACAGAGGCCACCACGCATTTCAGGAGAAGACCAAACGACTCAAGACGTCCTGCTGCAGCGTGTCAGGCGCCATTTCATGTTTGTTCTTTTTCCAGCGTGGCCTAATTAATTATTAGATGAGCTGATAAGGAGATCATCCACATATTGCATACTATAGCCACAATTGCTGCATAGGATTTCCCAGTTGATTGTGATCATCGCCAATAAAGGATACATTATGATACATTATAGATTTGGATACTATTAGACTATAATGGACATTCACAGACTTTTCAGCACCCAGTTTATCATCAACCAGCATATAACCAGGCCAGTATCCTATGATCGACAGTGTAAACTTCGCTCCTGAGAGGATGATCATTCGAAAGGCCCTGGCGAGTTTCCCCAGGCGTAACCTGGGCGCGCGCGAAGGTTGGACCATCGCTGGGAAACGTTGGGAAACGAAAAATCCGTAGCTCCGAAGCGCTTCCCATGTAGAGAATATGGATAGCACTAGCTCATTCGCTCCCAACCACTAGATAGAGATAAATCATGATAAATCTATATCTATATTAATAATTACTAATATATTTATAGTTGGATGGGTCTATAATCCAACACATTCCCTCAGAAACCAACATTTTCCCTTAGGGAGTTGGCGAATTTGGCCATTGCCCCCCCCCCACAAAAACGGATCGACTTTGCCCGTGGCCAGCAACAGCCTCAGAAAAATGGGATCGATGGGCAAGCTGGACCTTGGGTGGCCGAGAAACTGACGTGGCAGTTTCGACTAGCTATGGAAAATCACCATGGAAATAGCAAAATCATCATATATGGTGATCATTTATATGGAAATAGTGGTAAATCACGGTAAATCACTATTAGGCTAAATCATCATACATAAATCATCATGATCAAATGATCATCCTATAAATGGGCCATTTTCCCAAAGCTACGAGAAATGACCAGAGGATATGTGTTCAAAACGAAACTTCATTGTCCATCATTCTATCATCCTGCATTGTTGTATCATGTCCGTCAAATATTTGTGAACAAAGCAAGCTGACCAAAAGCTGAAAAACATCTGAGTTCTGAAATGCCAAAGCAGAAGGTGAAACCCCATGGTCATCTCGTTCATGGCCCCCACAGAGAGCAAATGAAACACTCAAACTTTGACCATGCAATTCGAGATGCATGGTCCCAAGCAGATGCCCCCATAGCTGAAAGAAGGGATTTCTATTGATTTCTTACATGTCAGACTCAGACTCACACCCCACGGAGTTTCATTTTTGTTTGAGCTAAAGCAAACCATTCTACAATATATAATAGATAAGAATTATCAGTGGTCGTTTATTTTCAAAATTTTGAACATGGGTTTTGTTCCGCAGCCTGAAACTTCAATAACAACGGACTTTTTTTCGCCGTACTATGCTGTTTCTGTTCTGAGTGTCTTTGCCAACATGGGAATCGACGGTGCCACACAACTATCATGCTATTCTATCCTCACATTGGGTAGGTTCCCGAGATGTGTTTTGCCATGTTTTGCCAACATTCCATCTGGAAATGCCACATCTCCATAATTATCATTAGCTCCCCTTTGTATTCAGCTGGCTAGATGTTTCAATCGGAAGTGGTCTCTCCCGAACACAGTGTTTGGGGATCTTACCAATTGATATCCCATGGATATACATTTTTGACCTCAACTGGAAGTGTACTGTTCTTTATGATAGTCCCAAGAAAAACCACCCATTTCTTGAGGGAGCATCCCAACCCCCCCACGTTCTTCCATATTCCCAACTCGCATTCCAATTCTTCCAGCCACATGTCAAGGAAGAGGGTGGCTAGCGTCAAGACGACCACCCCGGTATCAATCCTTAGGGGTCCCAGGAAACATCACCGAATCAGTGATCAAAGTTGGGATACCACCCATTTACACATGGAGGAAAACATGGGAAAACAATACCTCCGTCATAAATTGAGTGATTCCCACTAACGCACACTTTGTGAGGCACCAAAAAAAGGGAGGCATATTCTGCACATGTGAAATTCTTCGGAGTCATGTCGCTATGTCGGGCTAGATAGTTTTTCTCTCTCGTTCGGATGATGAACAACCCATGCCATTCAAGATGTCAATGTGTATCAGCGTGTTTCACGGTCAGAAGACTTGTCAAAATGACACCAGCGATTTTACTTCAACTGATAGCACAGTAACTATGTATAGCTACTTCCAAAAATATATATGCAAAGAGTGAAATCCTACGAACTTTTTGTGTCACTCTAATCATCAGGGAATCCCCCGTAAAATCATTGGACTCCGACTCCCATCAAAACCCATCGGCGGCCCAGGATCCAGTTCATGAGGCTCTTCCAAAAGCTGCATTTCAAACACATGATACGTAGCACCCTGGGACGACGTTCAGGTGAAGGGATGCGGGTGACTAAGCAGTGACTAAGAAGTGGATTTTAAAGCAGGGCGTTGCAGATGGGGGGGGGGCAGGCACAGCACTGTAATAGGGATCTACATGGATCATTTATGGATCTATATATTGATAATATCATGAATCATATCCTAAAACATAAGGCAAACAAATCCATAGGATACGCACGGCTTGGTCTGAACGGATACCCCATTCCATCTCATGATTTCAAGCATGGTTATCCCGATTGTTTCATATCTATCTGCGTGCATGCGATACCTCTTCAGGCTTCCTCCAACACCCCAGACACGGTGAAAACTGAATAAAGGGCAAAACATCATCACCGAATTTGTAGGCGACAGCAAGCCTCATTATTGTGGCCTAAATCCCCCTCGTTGATGGTTTAACCATCATTCTTGATGATTAAATCACCATGTTTATTGGTTAAACCACCAGCATTGACAGTCAAACTGCCATTGCTGAGTGACTCACCATTTATTGAGGTTTCATCCCCATGTTCGATGCTCAAACCACAAGTTGTATCAGCTACATGCCACCATTTTCTCCCCCAGCAACATCCACTCAGCCAGCAAAATTTGGTTCAGTGACACATCCGCGGTGAAGATCACCTCAGCAGTAAGGTGGGTATGGCCTTCAAAAAGAGGGTAGAAATGGTGGAAATTGCCTTTCTATTGGATACATACTGGGGTATTACGGGGATAACATGCTAATAGTTGTATCTTGGTATTGTCTCCAAATAAATGGTATCATACAGTAATTATTTGTGTGGGATGCAAGCAAGAATATGATTTGGTGCTGCCCAGAAATGACATCGGTGTATGGCAAATGCCAAGAAAAATGAGAGTCTTCACCAAAACGGATGGTTTGATACTAAAAGCAACATTCTTTTTGTGAATCCATTGGTACTGTATCCAAATCGTGACCCATACCCAAAAGACGTGGACCCAGGGTTAACCCAGAGATTTGCAGGGTAAGAACGCACGAGGTGGCAATGTGATCCACCTGCAGTCAAGCAGCCGTAAAGAAGTGGTCGGCGATTTCCAAGCCCTGGACGGTTGGAAAGTGTGGATCATCGCTTAATGAGGCCCAACAAAATGGGATACGACAGGCTGTCACAGTGCACTAAGTCACTAGACCTCTCAAAACTGCTGTGGCGCAGGATTTCTCAAATCCTTCACTGCTGCCTCCTGAATAGCAGGCCAATCCCGATCGGCAGGAACTTTGTCAGCATAAAAGGCGATGGAATGACCTGCGGCAGCACAAGCATCCAAGCAACTTGAGGAGTCTCATTTCCTCAGGAGGTCTTAGGTTTTGCCATGTTTTGCCCAAAAGATGATGATGGTCCTGTCATCCTTCAAAAAGGCAATGTGAATCATCATGAATCGTCTTTCCAGGATTTCCAGCTTGCGATGAGGCAATCAAAATTAAATTGCCTCAGCAAAAATTGCCGGAACCCACTCAACAATGAGAACGTTCCGGCAATCCCAACACCTCCGATCTGTCTTGCCTATGCGAGAGCCTTCAAACTGAAGCTGCAAGCCCAATAACATGACATTTGTGAAGAGGACTGCAGAAATAATCCTCAGCAGTGATGGGTGTCCTGGAATGTCCTAGAACGCGTACCACGGTTGGAATGTTTAGTTCACAAACCTGAACGGCTCTGTACGACCCTGTCTGGTCTTTTCTCATCCGGTATATATATATATATACCTACTTAGCTTTATACCTACCTTTTTTTTGAGGATGGATGAAACCTTAATACCTATTGTATTGACCTATCAATTTTTTGATGAATAATACATATGTCATATACACACACACACTGGTGTAAATTCTGTGCCTACACAGTCCATTTTCAGCAAGACTCCACAGTTTTTACGGCAGAGGAATTGCAAGTTGACTTGACTCTGTGTCTCTGTATCAGTCCATTGGGCACTGTGGCATCCATGGCCACTTCCAGGGGCACGTTGCGACTCAGTATATAGACATTGGCAGACAGGTTTTGAAACAGAGCAATATGAACCAATATATGAATCCTGAATCCCATATTAATCCCAATATTGTGAATCCCAAAATGAACGAATGACTCTGATAACTGCCATCTGCCATCGCCCTCCCGGTCTTCCCGGACCCAAGGCTCGCATCAAAGGTGCTCGACTGCAGAAAGCGCTGCAAGCGTTGGAAGTTGCTCCGTTCCGGTTTTTCGTTGACCTTCTCCTAGTCGTCGGACATCTTCGAGAGCCCTGAGACTGAGACGATTGTTGTGTCGGGTTCAAAAAGGATGTGTGACAAAAAGGGTTGTGGATTGATGAGAAAATCCGCCGACCCCTGCCGCCAGCAGGGGGAGCGCGTCAGAGGAATACTTATTAGCAACAAGGGGCCAAAAGATAGGAAGAAGAAGAGAAAAAACCAGAAGCGGCTGGGGGTGCAAGGCAGTGGGGGCCGTTGCCCGCAGGCACGGTCCGTCCCTCAGGGCCATGCTGTTTGAGCGNAGAGAAAAAACCAGAAGCGGCTGGGGGTGCAAGGCAGTGGGGGCCGTTGCCCGCAGGCACGGTCCGTCCCTCAGGGCCATGCTGTTTGAGCGTGGCGAAAGCGCCGTTTTTGGGCCTTAACGGCTGGAAGACAGCCAAATTTCTCGTAGGTTCAGAAAGCGACGTTAGGCAGTGGAGGCCGTTGCAAGCAGGCCCGGTC
>BGPT01000667.1:0-28223 GCA_003297045.1 Symbiodinium sp. clade C Y103
CATTTAAGATCTTGAAAGGTATCTGGTTGGAAATCCACTGTGTTTATCCCCTGGGGCTGTTAAATTCCGCAGATGATGATGATGATGATGATGATGATGTTGTTGTTGTTGTTGTTGTTGTTGTCGTCGAGATGTACGCAACCGAACCCGGGGTATCACCCACCCCTGGAACAAAACCAAATAGAAAAAGGGAGCGACCACTAAGAGGAGGTCTACGTGCAACACCAGGCAAAGGGGCACCGTAAGCCAGTGAAGACCTTGGTGTGGAATGGCTATGGGTACCAGGTGCCAACAGGTAATATCTCGCCAGTGCGGTCCATCAACAGCATGCAATGGCAAAGCTTTGGATTTCTGCTGGTCTCTTCTTTCTTGTGCAGAGTGCAGAATTCATTTTTTTTTGGCGGGGAATTTTGCCACAATCTTAGGCGATTTTGGCGTGGCCACACGGAGTCTTGCCTCGCGCTGTGGGGTGTGGTAGAGGGATCTATGCAGACATGCAGGCAACCATTTGTAAAACGAACTCCCAAAAGAAAGCATCATCAAGACATTATTTTTTTTGGGGGGGCCACCGCCAGAACATCCAATCATCACCCATGCACCGACCGCAGGCCCACCACTAAAAGGTTCCCCTGTCCACCCTTTGTTCCGTGAAACGCCAGCGACATACCCGTCAATTTCATCAAGAACCAAGGCAGGTCAACCCGCGTAAAAAAAGCATTCAAGAACCTCAGATGATGGGAATGGGAAGTGGGGGAATCCATCAATTTTTGCCCCAGTGCATCAGGTCTTTTTCTGCTCTTTTGAGGATGGACGAAGACTACCTGGTGCATGGCACGGAAGGCACTTACCACTTCTTCTCTCCAGAAATGTGCGCTCGCGGTTACTGCGGCCATGATGGACGGCGGGCCGACATCTGGGCCACAGGCGAGCCATGTCCGCCCTGGTGGTTGATAGTGAAACCTGGGGTCGCATGAAGGATATGGATATGCCAAAGTGATTTAATGGAGCTGACGAGAATTGAATGTGGTGAATTGACATCTTGGTATCCACCAAGTGGTTTCATGAGGATTCCAATCCAATCCATGATGGCGAAACCTGCAGGTTTACTGACTGATTTATGGAAATTACGAACTAGTCCAAGATGGGAACCAACGTCAATGAACGACGAGGCGTGTGTGTTTGGGCCTTCTTGCTCGGCACTCTGCCTTATTGGCACAAGGAGCTGGGGCCGGGAATGGGTTAAGTTGGGTGGCAATTGCACCGCTCATGGCGGGCTTGTCACTCTTGGTATCAAATCAAGCTGATCATTTCCTTTTTCATCCTCTTTAGTCTTTTTGGATTGATTTAATGTACTTTCATTAAACCTATGCCCGACACTGACCCCGTCCTTTCCGCACGTTTCACGGAAAGTAGGACCTGGCCGCGCTGATGGACTGCATCGCCTTCGAAGCCCTGCAACTGCCTGAACCAGGTGGGGAGAGCAACAGGAGGTGATTTCGGGGATATCGTGGGGATATCAATAGTGAGGTTTCCTAAAATGGGGGTACCCCCAAATCATCCAAAATTAGACAATTTCAGTATTTACATACGTACATGCATACATGCATGCATGCATACAGACAGACAGACATAGATGGGATATCTAATTATGGAATATTTAATGTGGATATAGTGGTAGACATGGGTTTGCCTGAAGATAGTGCAATGGTTCATCATCATTATCCTTATTAAATGGCTTTGAATCGGTATACTCCATTCTCAGACACATATAATATGGCTATCCTGGATTATCCTGGGGAGTGAGGGAAGGTTTACCTGACCAGATTGAGGAAAAGCAACAACAAGGGGATAGAAGACGAAGACATCTTACATGCATTGAAATGTCAAGTCAGATTCATGCCATTCCTCCCGTGTTGTACTGCGCCAGAGTCCAGAGGCTATTCTTTGTCGCAAAGCTCATGCGATCTACTTGGCAAACTTCTCTGCAAGGATGTGGCTTTTGAGCCCAGCTCTTTTTTCGTTGTTGGGAGTTGCTGTTACCCTGCACTCTGCAGAACCTGCACGGTGCTTTTCCGAATTGCAAAACGAAAGGACCAAGTGCCAAGAAACCCATGGCTTTGTCCACAAATCTCGGGGAGACCGCCATTTATTGCGGGTTTTCCACCTTGGACCGCTGGGTTTTCCCCATTTTTTCCAGACCTCCAAATGGAACGCCAGGATCCCGAACAGCGGCCCTTGGCGGAGGAACTACTTTTGCATGATCTCCTGGAAAGCAAAGGCTCGAAAACATGGCTCCCTCAAAAACGAGTCTGATGATGATGATGATGATGATGATGATGATGATGATGATGATGATGATGATGATGATGATGATGTAAGTCAGGTGCTAAGATAGATTTCACCCATGATCGCATCCCATGAACAGCTCCATTTTTTTGGCCATGACATGTTGGACACAGGTTTTGGTATTTCTTTGGTGCCTGGAAATTTTGAGACAAAACTCGCTGAACATTTGGTTTCGGAGACATTTTTGGCAAATTCTTGGCGTTTGGTGGGTGCGCAGTTCGGACTCACACCTGTGGCTTGTTCACCTTGTTTGGTCATTGGCCAGTGGGTTTACAGTAATGTCCAAACTTGCAGGCGGCCAGCTGAAACCGGGAGAAGCCGGGTAGCGGACGCAAAAAAGAGGTTGTCCGCGTGAGGGCTGCTGCGGCGACCGTGCAGAATTCCAATCACAGTTGCAGGGGTTCAGTGATTAAACTCAAGAGTCACATGTTGCCCGTACAACAATATCATGAAAAGCGATTGACTGCTGTGTATATAGGACCAAGTCCAAGCATAGATAGTGTTGTTACATGTAGGAATGAGTAGTAGTGCCACTAGTCTGAATGATGACCCACACACACACACACATAATTACCAATAGAGGATCATTCTATATTCATGTGCTGCTGAGGTCTTCCCAGCTGTGCCGGCACGGTGGGGGCCTTGTGGTTCGCAGGGTGATCAGATTTTGACCCATACACACTGCAGTGTTTGCAACGATTGCTATGGCTGAGAGCGAAGATGGCACCTGGGATTTCGGATTGAAATTTCACGGACTCCTCAAAGCACTCTAGACTGGATCGTGATTTCGCGCTGAAGATCAGTATCAATGCCATGGACAGAAGTGGTGGCGAATTTCCGGGATTCTCTGCAGCTATGCGCAGAGCTCACACGATCCACAGATATCCGGCGAAACTGGACATTTGCCAGAGAAGACTCCGTTCCTTTGTTCTTGGCCCCACTCTTCCAAAGTCCTGAGCCCCGCCGCGAGTTGTTTCATCCTCTCTTGACTTCTGGGCATTTGGCAAATAGGGATCTGGATCAGCCGTGACAGTCCAACTGGAACTTGGTTCAGGATTCCATGGGATCAGACCTTGAACGAAGCAGCGCAAGGAAAAGGAATGGAGGCGAGCAGAATACCATTTTAGGTTCTGTGAGGGTGGTGTTGGTGGCCAAATGAATGTTTGCTGCTTGTTTTCAACTTCTTCCTGTTAGTCTCATAAACTATAAATCTTAGGAATTGCATGACGATCCCAAGTGACTGGTGACTACTGCAATATCTCTGGGTCCTCGTGGCTCAACCGGGTGGCACTTGGCTCAAGATGGGCTGTGGGTTTCACTCGGGCTGCAGTTCCAATGACCAGTCAGCTGTCTGTTTGCCGGACCACCAGCTCACCAGAGATCATCGAAAACTATGCTGTCATTAGAGCGCTGGGTGCTGGGAAATACGGACAGGCCCGGTGATCCAAAGTGAAAAGTAATGGGATTGAAGGGTGGAACATGGTGAACCACTGGGTTGGGTGGAAATTTCAACTCCGAAATGTCCCACTGTCTTCGAGGTGAAAGAGGTTCAACACAAGGACAGCAAGCAACGCTTTGCGTGGAAACAAGTCCTCAGTGACAGAGGTTCCCCTGAGTCCGAGCCAGAAGTGCATTTGCTTCGAAAGTTGAGGCATCAGAACATCATCCAAATCTACGAGGTGTATAGTGCACCAGGAGTGGTGGATATGGTCTTGGAACTGTGCACAGGAGGCAGCATGAAGAGGTGGCTGCTTTGAAATCTTTTTATTATTTTTACTATATTTTTTATTATTGTCATCATTATTATTTCTATTTTCTCTGTGTTTCCTTTCAACGACGCCCGGTGAATTGAAGAATCATAGCCATGTCGGACAGCCATTTCAGCCATTTTCTGCCAACATCAGGTACATGCGGTCACTTGTGGAGAAGTGTGGTGGGGCGAGCATCTACTGCCCACCGGGCAGGCATGAGATCGCGAGGTCACTTTTTCAGCTACTGTCGGCGGTAAGTTTCCTTCATCAGAACGAGGTGGCGCATCGCGACATCAAACCCGATGCTGGGTGTGGTCATCTGAGATACCATCTTTTCTTGAAACATCCTGTTGGTTATTTTATCAGAAGATGCTATATATTTTGAAGGTCCCCCCTCATATATGAAGAAAAAAAACTCAGAACCGCACCAAAGCCACGAATGCTTGATCGCTTGGCACGGAGCAGATCACTTTACCGACTAAATACATGAGTACCAAGTTATTATAGCATAATAATATGTTTGCTTTTCCTGGGTCTTACTTTGCACAATTCATTTCATGTGGCTTCCTTGACAACTAACACCAGCAGCTTTTGAGGACAATGTGCTGCTTTCGGGGCAGAAGTGGAAACTGGCTGACTTTAATCTGGCCTGCAACTTCGGATCGCGCACGCGCAAGGTCATGCGAAGCAAAGCTGGTACCAGGCCCTTCATGGCTCCTGAGGTGTTGGAGAAAGGAAGGCCACTGGAGCGGAGTGTGTGTACCTCCTTGGAGGGGCAGTAGTGATGGCTGTTGTTTTTTTAGATCCAACTGGGGAGTGAATTGCCAGATGAAAAAATGCAGCAACTGGTGACTGACTTGGCAGGTCCTACACGGAGAAGTGTGACATCTACAGCTTGGGGGTTCTCTTCATCGCCCTGCGAACGGGACAGCATTACTGGCACCCCGAAAGCTGCGAGGACGAAGAGCTGGCAAAAGCAGGAAGAAGCCTCTTGAAGGAGGAGAGCAGACAGATTCAAGATGGTGTTCCCAAATTGCACAGTATACCGTGGTGTTTCAGTGTTTCTTTTTGTGACTGTTTATGATGGTTAAACATTTTCAATCTTTGAGGCCCCCAAGTGGGCAATCTATTTGCTTTTTTTTTTTTAACCCACGCCAACTGCGAGTCGTTTTGTCACTTCATCAAGGGTCATTTCAGGTAGCCAAATTGGAGGGACTGTACCATATAACGCCATATTTTGGCAGGGCATATCCCAATACATACACCTTACATACGGTAGGTACCTCCAATTTCGGTACCTGAAATGGCCAGTGACTTCGCAGAATTGGATGATGCGAAGGTTTACGAGAAAACCCTGAATTTGATGGTAAAAACATGTAAGAACCATGTAGATTTTCCCTGAAACCAAGCCATTGATCGCTGCTGATGGAGGAGAGGTGGCAAGGCATGGGTCGTGGAGCCTTGCCCTTCGCCCTGGAGATGATCTCTCCAGAAGCAGATCGCTGCGATGCGGAGGAGATGTGAAAACAAACGATGAAGCGACAACATGTATACCACACACAATCACATACGCATGATTTACATATCCTTAGTACATGTATGCATAGAGATGCCCATGTATTTACAATTATGGTGGATGCTGGGTTTGAGAATGAAATCTTCACTTAGAGCCCCTGAAAGATAGCCATTGCCCTTGAGTTTCTTGGGTCGCAGGAAGCACTTGCGAACCCGTGGTTGGTTCAGCAGCTTGGCCCACTGGGTCGTGGTGAGGTCAGCTGCTGCAATATCAGCTGACCGGGGAAGCTCCCCAAATTTGATATGGAACCCCAGAGTTGGAACATCATCATTGAGGGAAGCCCATTTTCGGAGTCCCTTTTCTGGGGTTCCATGTTAAAATTTAGGGGGATGCACCCTTAATTTTCCAGTGCCAAGGGGCTCAAATCAGTTTTGAAACCCTGGCAGTCTAGATCTAGACAGTCTAGATCTCAACTTCTGCCTGGATGGCCTAAGGCTTGAACGGCAAACAGATGCAAGCAGATTGCTGGCTAAATGCCAAATTCATCTCCGGAACGTTAGAACCATTCCGGTGCTAAGCTAGTTGCGGTGACAGAATGATCATAATGATAGATCAACATGCCAAAACCGTGATACGTCGCGGTACTACCTTTGGGAGGATGAACATCCACCACAGCTTTTCGTCATTTGTAATGCTAACAACTAACAAGAGGACCACGATTTTGGCATATCCCTTTGACCTTCGGACAGCTGTTGCGGGAAGGGATCATTCGACTGTCTCCGTTGACCGACTCCACCAGTCGCTCCTCTGACACTTCGATGTCTCAGGGATGTCTAGGATCAGCGATGGGCAATAGTTTGCTGCCAGATATGAAGTTCAGTGGGGTTAGAACTTAGAACTAGCTAAAGCTGAGGTCAACTGGTACTTCACTGGAGTATCAGGGAGTATCACAAGAAAAGCACAGATAATGCCAATTAATTATGAAAAACAAGACCATTCATAAATGGGATGCGGTTGACCATCGCTGTCAATACCCTTCCTCGGTGGTTTTCAGTGGCAGAAAAAATCGCCCGCGCCTTGTTTTTGGGGCTACAAGGTCCATTGGGTGGAAGACCAGGAAGAACGGCAAGACGGATGATCTTTTCAGGCGGTGGCAGGAGCAAACAAGGCCACCAGTTCTTGATGGTCTTGGGTGATGGATTTTGTCAGGTCCCCCAGATTGGTTTGTAGGTACCCCTGCCTGAGTAGCAATATGGCGCTCCAACGTATGGGTTTGGGAGCTGATTTTCTTAGTGCAAGCTGACACTTTTGGGTGGTAAAATTTCAAGTGTACAAAGGGCAAGGTTCATGGAAGCCCTGTGGACGTGGCGGCTCAAGTTCACTGAACTTGATCCACTACGAGTAGACAACAGCAAGAAGGATCAATCATCCAACTAGCCTATGATGGTTGGTTAAACCGCACAATCAGCATGGTAATCAGCAAAAACGGGCAAATGCACAGTAGCGATGCGATGGGGACTCCAATGGCGGCGCCTAATGAAGAGCTGGATGTAGGGGGGGCACTTTCCCAGTGACACAAAGACATATTAGTCCAACAGCTCGTGCCCCCTGGGAGGTTTCATTGAAACCAAAGCTGTGGGGATACCTTAGCCAGATTTCCCAGTTCAGAGTTTTCTTGGACCATGCGGTGGGACCCTAACCAGCTCCTACTTTCCCCCAGGCACGAAGCTATAACCCCATGAATGCTAGGGATCCATCATGGTGGCCGACAAGCTCAGATCATCCAACTCTAACTGATCCACCGGTTGGGAGCTTCATGCGTAGTTCCCCATGCGGCCCTCCTTGCGGTGCTGGGTGGCAGTGCTGCTGCTGAGTTGCACGTCGCGACGAAGGCCAGCGCTGTGGATGAGAACGCAGGGGCAGAAGTACAGGTATTTACTTAGACTGGGGATAAGCGTTTGTAAGCACAAGGAATCCAACGGGTTTGGGGGGTTCCAGGTTAGAGAAATTGCCCATAGGCACCGAAAAAAATCTGCAGTGTCACGAGTTCAGACAGGCAAAAAACAAGACTCGCAGCCTATGGGAAGTTGAAAGGTCCATTTTTGTTATCGACATGGACATCATGGGGTCATTTTGATCCTTGGATCCTTTTGGAACCGTTAATTCTACCATGCAAGTGACTGAAGTTGTGCGAGCGCTGACCAGGCAACAGCCGAGAGCTCTTGCATCCTGGACGCCCCGGAGAGGTACAGGGATGGGGTGGACCAAGCTGATGAACACTGATTTTTTGTGATCGAAGATTGTTTGGCAAATCAAATGGACATACTGCATGTACATCATGTACATACTGTATATGTCCATTAATTGATTGTGAACATATAGCCTAGCTATATAAAGTTGTATAGTATACATATACATATACATATACATATACATATACATATACATATACATATACATATACATATACATATACATATACATATACATATACATATACATATACATATACATATACATATACATACACATACACATACACATACATATACATATACATATACATATACATATACATAGACATAGACATAGACATAGACATACACATACACATACACATACACATACACATACACATACACATACATATACATACATACATACGTACGTACATACATACATACATACATACATACATACATACATACATACATACATACATACATACATACACATATACATATACATATACATATACATATACATATNATACATACATACATACATACATACATACATACATACATACATACATACATACATACACATATACATATACATATACATATACATATACATATACATATATATATAATATACCATATGTGTATATATATATATATACATGTGTGTGTGTTACTTACAGTTTTCTCCAAGCCAGCGCTGCCTTGGCACTAGGTGCATCAGCCTTGCGACCCTTCCGGTGTTCCCATCGTGGGTGCGTGCGGGTTCTGCCGACGGCGCTGCGGGTGAAGGTGAACTATGACCTGGACGCAGAGGCCTCGAAGGCGGCCATCGGCGCAGGACGTGCGCAGAGCTGGGAGTGGACGGGAAGCAGTTTGGATGATGCTGCTTTCGACCAGGAGATGGGAGGATGGGAGGATGGGAGGATGGGATGGGAGGAGGATGGGATGAATTTGGATGGGGAGTTCATTTTTCCGCATTTTTTGTTGAGAATAAAGGCATCAGAAACTCTTGGAACTAGTATTTGCTGATTTGCTCCTTTTTGGGTGTCAGCGGCAAAAACGGGTTCAAGTTTAGGTCCCATAAAGATGGGGATAGGGATGGGTGGCTGGGTTATCCTGACACAGAGTGGAGATTCTTGCTGTTCCAAGCAATTGATTTGGTCAGGAGCGGCTGTTGGAGTACATACAAGCACGTCCTTGGGAGATCTTCAAGCGCTTAGTGTCAACTCTGTGGATAGCTGGAGGCATCTGGTTGGCATGGCGCGATCGCAAGGTGCAAAAGCTGACCTGGCTGGCCTGAGTATTGGGATATGTGTCTGGTGGTAGCTGGAGTTTGTGTCTCTCTGGTCTTCTGTGTCGTTTGACGGTTGTCTAATTTGTGCAGATGTACATAACGTATGGATATATAGATATATATACATAATATAGTGGTCCAGGTCCACTTCTCTCCCCCACCTTCCAGGAGGACGATGCGCCGGCTCCGACGCTGACCACGTCGCTGGTGCGCCAGGCACCTGTGACGGCGCGCGGCGAGGCGCTGCGCCGCGGCCTGCAGAAGATGGGCGTCTTCTTCGTGAAGATCGGGCAGACGGCGGCGCAACGGCCCGACATCGTTGGGGATGAGGTGCGATTTCGATGGATGGATGGATGGTGGATGGTGGATGGGAGAATATATGGGAGAATTTACATGGAGAATGGAGAATGTGTGGATGGTGAATGGGCCGATTGGCCGATCGGAGTACACCACCCTCAATTTGTGATTTCATCCCCTGCTAAACCGTGGTTTCTGGGCCCCCCTGATAGTTTATCATCATTCTTTCCATATTTTGGAGTGGTTTGGGGGCTGTTCGGTCAGATTTTTTCGTGAATAGTGAATGGAACTGGGAATCTGCTTGGTGAATGGCTGCTGGTGTTCATTCTCGAAAAAGGATGACACACATTTCAGGGCCCCAACGGCCGATTGTTCTTTTGGATAGGGTTGAAGCCGCCAACCACGAATGGTGGAGCGGGGATTGAGCATGGGATGGATCAATTTCAATGATGTGTTCAATCCTTTTTGAATCGTTTCATGCTAGTCCCTTCACCCCCAACATGAAAATCTATCTTAGCAAAACTGGTTTAGTATTGAATCTGCAGTATTCAATTTGGGGGGTTTAGTATTAGAGGAACTAATTATTTGATATCAAGGGGAAGAGGCTAGTAGATTCGCATGGCCATTTGCAGCCAACTTGGCTGGAACCAGGTCCTTTTTAATGTTCTTTCCCAGGTGGCAGAAGAGCTCAAGGGCCTTCAAGAGCAGAGCACACCCTTCAGTGACGAGGTGGCACTGCAAATTCTGGCCACTTGGCTGTCGAAAGGCTAGTGACCCAAGACACATGTGTGTAAGTGTATATAATTAGTGTAAATAAATAAATAAATAAACAAAAAAAATACATGTATATATATATATATATATATAGAGCAATGCATGATCCACAAATGAACGGCCAATTTTTTGGTACCGTCTTTTAAGTTGTTTTCGCTACGGTTGTGCAGGATGTATCGTTCTTTGGTCCTTTCCCAATGCATTCCGGCATGGCACAGATGTCCAGTCTCAGGCATCGAAGCGTAGGGTGTCGCCCGAGGCCGAAGACCTGGGACATGATGGGCCCTTGGCTCCTGGGGTGGTACCATCCAACTGCCATGCAGATGGGCCGACTTTGCTTAAAGAGTTGAATCCCAAGTTCGTGGCTTCGGCTTCCCTGGGCCAGGTGGAGCGGGAGATAGCGGGAGGGGGGCTGAGGGTTCAGTTTTTTTGGAGGGGGTTTGGGGGGAGCCTCAGATGATTTTTTGGAGTGAACTGGCCAGTTCTTTCTGAACGGTTCCGGAGAAGACAGATATCCGCCAGAAGACGTTGGAAAGAAGAGACATGAAAAGGAGAGTGAGAAAAACCCGTTCTTCCATTTTGAAAGTGATGGTCCCTTGAGCCTTCTCTTTTTTGGGCCCCTGGATGGCAATAGCTCCAGGTGTACCGCGGGCGCATGCACGACGGCAGGGAGGTGGCCTTAAAGATCCAACGGCCCGGCGTGCGCGACGTGTTGGGCTTGGACTGGGCCGTGGCCACCCTGGTGTCCCGCAGCTATCAGAAGGTGATGGGGTCGCCCAATGATTATGGCCAAGTGGTAGACACGGTGGCCAAGGGTGTTAGAAACTTGGAAAATCTCAGGATGTCTGAGAATGTCTGAGGATGCCTTTTGTTGGCTGTTGGTTTCACTTTTCTTTGTTTTACATAGACACTTTCAAAAAGATCTAAAAGAACATGTTTGGGAAAACGCGATGAAGATGATACTTTCCAAAACTCTAGAAGACCCTGTTTGGGAAAATGAGATGAGGATGCTTGCCAACCAACCAAGTTTTTCGAAGGGCACATTTGATGCCGCACATTTGGTGGGACCACACTGTTTCCCAAGTGGCTTTTGCATGGGACAAGGTGTAGACAAGGAGACCTTTCAATTCCACGATGGTCAGGCGGACAGGTTCACACACGCACTTCTCACAACATGCTTGGATCGGATAGAGGCACAAATGGATCGAACATATGCACCGAACAGTTCAACCTCCAGAGATACTCCTAGAATCTCCTATTGCCGATTCTGCACCCGCATGTCTTGACAATGATTAAGTAATTAGTCAATCATCTGACAAAGGGGTGGCATATGGTGGGGGTGCAGATGGACCACGGCCCTAGGAATGGAGTTGGACTATTTCAACGAGGCGGCCAACGCCGAGGAATTCGCCCTGCGGCACGCGTTTCTACCCTTCGTGACATCACCAGGGTGGATCCCGGAGCTCATGGGCCCAAGGGAGTCCTCCAGAGTGTTGGCATTGAGACTTGGACGGAGAAGGACTTTGGACATCTCTAGACCGGTGATTGGGTGACTTCTATAGAAGGGTTGGAACTATGGTTTGGAACTATGGTTGGGTCTAAATGTGGACGGCTGGAGGGAAAATTCCATGGGGCCATTTCCAGTTCTTTGGATGGCGCCAGTGGATGAATGCGCACAAGCCGAACCTCTTTCCTGCCACTCTTCCGTGCACTATTGGCATCCAAAACCATCCAGAGTCTAGGGTGGCCTAACGGCTAAGGTCTACTTACTTACTCTGTAGCACTTACTTTCTCACACACGGATGCATGCACATAATTGTATCTGACAATCACAACAAAAGCAACAGCAACAACACAAGTAACACCAGTGCCACTAATAACAATAATATTGGTGATAAGATCAACCATAGTATTTTTGTTTTTAACGAAAGCAATAATAATAGCCATAGTAGATGTAGTAACAGCAGTTATAACAATAGTAATAACAATAGTAATAACAATAGTAATAACAATAGTGATAACAATATTGATGACAATAGTAATAACAATAGTAATAACAATAGTAATGAATAGCAATCACTATAACAATTGCAATCAACACTGCAAAACACACATGATAGCAATACCAGTAATAACAGTACTATCAATCATCGTAATAGCAAAATAATAGTGCTAATATATTCTTCTAACATTTCTGTTCAATCCCAGCATTTGTACAACATCCACCTGGCCACCACCCTTGCTCCGAGGAATTGGTATCCGAGCCGTGCTCCAAAGGAGTTGGCTATCGAGGAACGGCGCTTGTTGGTAGAGATGGCAGTTGAGGCCTGCGTGGTGCAACTGCTGGTGACCGGCTTTGTGCATGCAGATCCGCATGAGGGGAACCTCAGGCGGGCAGTGACATTCCCGTTGATGGATTGAGAAAAAAGACCTTGTACTAATTTGTACTAACTGGTTTACTGGAGATTATTCTAACCCATGATAGGAGTACCTATCAACCAACCCTTATAATGAGAGTAAAGGCTGCATTGGCTCAGTGAACTTTAGTGGCCCATTGGCGGACAAGAGATGTTTTTCCTAGAAGCCCCCAGCCAAAGCGGTATGGGGATGACATTTCAAATCTTCAGGGGCCATTCTGCGGAATGGAGGAGGCCATGTCATTTTTCCCCCTATTTTCATCAGCTACTTCACTTCACATGACTGACATGAATTGATAGCAAACCTCCATTTTAGGGGGTAAAGACACCGGTTCCTGTGGATTTTCCCTTCAACCAACCCATTGAACAGGTTGGGTGATGATGGTCGCGTGGTATTTTTAGACTTCGGCCTTATGGATCGAGTGGATTTCGGCATCATGGAAAGCTGTGCGGCAGGGGTGCGGCAGGTACTGAACAAAGATTGGCTGGATTTGACGCATACATTTCAGGCCGCCGCTGGGGTCAGGCTAGTTGACGGTAGATGACAGTAGATGACGACAGAATGAAACTGGCTTGGAAGTGGCTATCTTGTCCAGATTTCGGACCAAACGTCCATCAAGTTGGTCGGTTGAGCAGGTACGCCTGTGAGTTCGGGGTTGCCAATTTAACTTGAGAGCTTCTCATGCCTTCAGGCAGTCCGTTTTACCCCGCAGCCCATGATGAAGAATGTGGATTTCGGCATCAAGGAGAGGCCGAGATATGAGCCCTGCGGCAATGAGGAGTTTGCAGTGGCTTTCCAGAAGCAGTTGGAGACTTGCCTGAGAAAGTTTCATGCTTCTTGTGACATGTGCCTTTTGTCCCTCCTTGAGCTTTGTGCCCAGAAAGAGATAATGTTGACATCAGATCAATACCCCCGCTCAAACATTGCGTGGCCACAAATAAAGCTGAGGCCCCCAACATGTAGTCAGGTAAAGCTTTCTTGGTAATTGAGAAACCTATTCATGGAAAGCTGTTGGGGAATGGAGATGGATATCGTTGTTCAGTTGACTTTGACTTGGCTTTATTTGATTTGAATTGGAACTGCATTGTAAGTTGAATTGTAGAAAATTGTATTTGACTCGAATTTTAGTTGATTCTAATTTGAACTGACTTACTTGAATTTGAGGTCAACTTGACTTGGAAGTGAACTTTAAAATGGCTTCAAACAATTGGACTTGGAAATTCTATACATGAGAATTGACTGTAAGCATTTCCACTTGACATTGAATGGAATTCACAACTAGATTGAAATTGGATTAGAATTGACTTTTCCTAGGATCTTTTAGAAGGTCCCAAAAAATAGGATAATTGAGAGGGTCAGAGGGTCAACCAATGCTGTTTATAGCTCCCACTTGTTTCTAGGCTACCTTTGTGAGTTGGCTGGGAGGGATTTGTGAAACACGCTGCAATGAAGAAAATGCAACTTTAAGGACCTGGTGATTTTTTGAAGTCAGATTCCGAGCGCAAAAGATATAGTGAATTGGTCATCTACTGTGATACAGTGAGTTCTTTGGGGATGTTTGACGAAGGTCCACTATAAGGAAACTTTTCTTGGGGTCAAACAATCCTGTTTCATTTAGGTTCCTGACTGTTTCTAGGCTACCCCCTTTGCGAGTTTCTTGAGCAACATTTTCAATACAAGGTGCAGGTCAGATTCAAACAAATCAGGAGGGAGAAACAATGGGGAAGACTTCAAGACAATAGGTTGCCACACATCCCAAAAATGTTGGCAGACTTCATGTGGGTTCAGTTCATCATATTTTACCCCTTGAATATGATGCAAGGAATTCCACCTGCTAGCAGCCTCTAGCATCGCTGCAGGAAAGCGAAGCAGATGGTCAGTCGCGTTTTGGTGCCATGGCGGTGGCGCTCAAGAAGTTGTCCGACCGATATTTGATGCTCACCCCACCCTTCATCGCACTGTTGTGCCGCACCTTCATTACACTGGAAGGTCTACTGGCAGATGATCCCAAGATGGCTGAGGCAGATTTTGGGGTGGCCTCAAAAGATGCCTAAAAGACGGGCAGTCGGGCATCAGTCTTTCTCACAACTGGACTCTCTAGACTTAGTATGACTTAGTGTCAGTTGATGTCTTTGCCGTCGAAGTGGTTGGTTGCTGTTGTTGTACCCTGGGTGCAGGAGTACAACGTCTACGAGACGTCCCTGCCCTTCGCCATTTGCCGCTTGCTGTCCCCGCGCACACGGAAAGGTGGCCGGGATTTGAGGCGCCTTCCACGTTGTTCATGTCCTTTGGGACCTGGGGAATGGACACGAAAAAGGAAAAGCATAGCCGTATTGTTCCGGGGATTCCATGCTGGAATGAGTCCCAACTACCAGAAAGCTACAGTCACAGCATGACACTTGAGGGGTGTGTTTAGTTCCCTGTTTTGCTACAGGAGCAGCTTCTTAAAAGAAGAATCTTCTGCTGCTCGGCCGGTGATTTTGGCTCTGGATTGATCAGGCCCCACTTCATTGATATGGGGGTGTGCCATGTATAAAGGGGGGCTTTAGGTTAGCATTGCCATGGTGTCCAGTCAGTACGGCATTTCCGTTCACATTTGAGGAAGTCAACTGGAGCAGTCTCAGTGCGCTTGTCGTGGCGGGCTCGGACGACTCTGCAAGCTCTTCGTCAGTTGCAACAGAGGACCCCGGGGTGTGCCAGGGGGATGAGTTGGAAGGTGAATTGCAACAGGTGCTGCAGATGCGTGACACGAGCGTCAGAGTCAGAGGCGAAACAATGAAGACCCCAAGCCGCGCTGATCCTGGCCTGTTTGCGAATTGTGTAGGAAATTGACCCTTGCGTGCCCTTGTCAAAGTTCGCATCGTTGACTTTGAATATGCAACGAAATCTGCTAAAGGCCTTATTTGATATGGAGTAATGTCAGTAAAGCACTGATAAACCACCCAACATTACTGTCTGTGACGTTGACAGGAGGAGAAAATTGGCCACTTTGACCTTGGCACAGCGGCTGCCGTTCAACGCCGGCTGCTGTTGACCGCAGAGGGTATCGCACTTCGGAGGTTGTGCTTTGAAGTTGATGCCTTTCAGGCAGGGATTGCGGATGGCAATCTGTGGAATGGCTTGTAAACCGAAAGAATAAACCCTGGGGTGTTGGATGGTTTATACCAGCCACATCTGGTCATATTGGGAAAGGTTCATGATTGGGTAAACCACATTATGAGGCAACATTTTGAAGGCCCTGGACCAGTCATTTTAGGATCCAGAGCTGGGGCCAGGCCAAGTACGGTAACAGCGAAACTGGGTATTGCACTAGAACATGTGGAGGTTTCCTGAAATGGGGGTACCCCAAAGTGGATGGTTTATAACGGAAAATCCTATGAAATGGATGATTTGGGGGTACCTCTATTTTAGGAAACCTCCATATCCCATTCAAATCTATTTGCAAGATGCTTGTCAGATTAATTCATACGCCGACAATGTTTCCGTCGATTCGAATTTCTGTTTTGCATCCAAGACACATCAAAGCCAGGACGGCCAGAATAAATGCATAATTAGTGAAGTTGCTTGGGCGCTTTGTTTCACGTGTTTTTGAGTTTCCTGTTTCTGCTAGCTCGCTATTAGTGCCATTCGATGTGTTTGACCATGCTCTCCAAAAACATCCAAAAACACTTTTTATATCCAACCACTGTTAGGGAGCAAGGTTTTAGTGGCAGATCATCACTATTTGTCGGTAATTGTCCTCAAAAATCAACCAAGGTTTATACTCATGAGTAAAATCAATACTTTTGATTATTAAGTCCCTGTTGTTGATGGTCAAATCCCAATTTTTGATGGATACATCAAGAAGCATAAGAAACACAATTTATGAAGGCAAAACGAACATTTCCCATGGCACACAACGACTTTTCGATAGCAAAAAGCTAGTCTTTCGATGGTTAAAAACCCATCTGACGGTATCGCCTGCGCCAGGCCTGTCGAGGCTTCCTGACATGTAAAGACGCCGCCCCGCTGCGGGAGGCGGCCATGAGCAGCCTGGCGGTGTGAAGACTACGGGAGCCGATTCGAAATCAACATACATGGGGCTGGTATTGCTAATGCTAAGAAAATTTGGGAGGTTCCAATAGTAATAGGAATAAAAAATATGTAATTATACCAATGCTAGTGATAGGAATGATGATGATGATGATGATGATGATGATGATGATGATGATGGGGATGGGGTGTTGAACAAAAACACCAGGCTCTTGTTGGAGCAATACCGAGATTTTTCGCTACGATAGTGATTAACAAATATTCCCAAAGGAAAGGCATTTTTCTTACAGGAGTGGATTTTGTTCCCAAGCAAAATGCTGACACAACGTGTGTAATTATAAGTTATATCCAGCAATTGTGGTGATTTTGGGCCTGTGATCATGGCCGAGATGGCCGAGATCCTACCAGTTTTTTTTCCCATCCGCAGACCTCCAAGGTTCGCTGGCGGAAGCCTGGGCAACGCCGCGGCGCCAGCGAGGCGCAAGTCACCATGGATGATTTGGGGGTAGCCATGGATCGGAAACTCCATATATACTAAATTGGACCGGATTAAAGTCTTACTGTAAGGACATATTGATATCTCACATACTTAGTAATATCTTGATATAGAGGATGACCATACATCTTTGAGGAGGGAACTAAGGAGCTACGGGTATCCGGAATCACTACTAAATGATTTAAATTGGGGGAACAGAAGCTACTAAAGGTTCCCCAGCCGCATATATATATATATATACATATATATGTATGTATGTATGTACATATATATATATTATATCTGTATATATATATATATATATATTTATGTATATATGTATACATGTATATATGTATATATACTTATATATTTATATATATACCATGGATGTTTCAAAAGTAGCATTTCCAAGATATTTTTGGCTTGTTACCCAAGGGATTCGCATGCAATCTGCTAGTATATACATATATATATATATAAAACTGGTTGACGGTTTGGCATATTTTCATTTTTCCATCCTGGCACGATGATCCCAACTGAACAGAGTTGTGTAAGGTGGATGACAACCAGTTTATCCAAGGTATTTCGATATTTTCCAAGATATCTTGAAACTCAGAAGTTAAACCCAGTTGGGTTCATCTTCCCCAAGGGATTTCCACCGTTTATCCCAGGGCTTTTTCCAACTTCCCAAGCGATCCAGGGATCCCCCGGGTGAGGCGTCGGAACTCGGGGTTCGCCCGACAGCTTTGGTCCAAGGGCTGCTGCAGCTGCAAGGATTGCGGGTAACCCTTCCAGTTAATAAATAGTTAGAGTTGATGAATCCGCAGTTGACAAAAAAGATCATTCTGGATCTATCTCTTGATCAAGTCCTGTTTTTAGATACTTGATCCAGATCCCGTTTGAAGAGTGGTGTTTGCATGCTTTTATTGCTGGCGAAACTGGTAGCATTCCCGCTCCTGCCACATGGCAGTCTCATTCGAGACGGCGATGGAAACCAAGTTGATTTCTGGGGTCCAATTCTGCAACATGAGTTACATACTTCCAACCCCTGTCGCACATTTTCTCATATTATGATATAGGCTTCCCAGATTCCTTCCACTTGACTTGAAGCCCCAGATCCGCCCAGATCCCGTCGCAGGGGCTGGGGCGTCTGGCGACCGACGGAGCCCGTGAGTTTGCCTCCATCAATGCAAGACCACGCCCGAAGGGCCTGGCGCATTGTGGCCAGGTGGCTCTTGCCGGTGGGGCTATCAAACATGGTTGGGAAATCCCGAACTAAATGGGCATTTCAAATGCAAAGTCATCTATAAATGGCGGATTTACCATTGCCTTGTTTGTTAAGCACTGCTGGCTTTTTACACTTTTGACTCTTTGACTCTTGCAAGGCAGTATAGCTTGTGGCCGAAAGAACCCTTCAACGTACAGATTGCACAGATTGTGTGCACAGAGAGTTGGTCCGCCAGTTCGTGTTGCATATGGAATACTCTTAAAGTCATCAATCATTCAACAACAGCCGATCAACCCGTGCCGACTATGTCAGGGATTTCCTCGGCTTTATGCATTTGGTAAATTAGACTATTCTGGAATGTTTTCTTCATTCTTGTTGCGCCGTTGGAAGATACAACTGTTAAGAAAGGAACAGTGCCATAAATTGATACTGCAGTACCTAGGTGGAATGCAGTGGTCCTTTGGACATGCACTCTTAAATCAAGGAAGATGGGTTTGAAGACTTGCATCCCCAAATCCCTTTTGAATTGTTGAAACGTCATCCCTTTAAGGAGTGTCCAATACGGCCTCATCAATCTCACAATTTCCATAGTTTTTCCTTATTTTTTTCTCCATCCATTATTCCCCTATTTCCCACTATTTTCCAAAACAGGGCAACGCCGTGATGAACGTTGTGGGGAAAATATGACTGTGGAATTCAGTCACAATTGACGTTTTTGTTTTTTTTTCGTTTCAACCGTCTTTGCTGTGAAACAGCTGTGGCATGTACTTGCAGAGGTCCGGTGCCACATCCAACTAAATACAGAACAGTTATATAAGTCCATTTCGATCCATTTCGTACTATTCAGGTCTTATGACATCACATTCAGGTGTTCCGTATCGGTCTTCGAGATGGAGAGGAGACTTAATGGACGTGCCAGTTAACATCTCTAGCGTAGCATCAACTGGGAGGCAAGTTAACATTAAAGTTAGTGCCCCATCCCACCCCACCGTATGTTGTTATTCTACAACAATAGAATAGTAACCGGGAAAAAGATAGAAAAGTAGGTTATCAATGGTTATCACTATTTTAGTAGGAGTTTACTCTACTTCATTTTGAGGGGGTTGCTATCCATTTTCCCGTTTCTTCCAGTGAAAACATGGCTAGAACCGGCAGCCGCAGGCGTCAGGTGCAGCGTTCTCTCTGGCCTCTCTGGCGATTGCCCCTGCGAACGGCGATGCTGCTGATACAGGCCCTGCGGGCACTGCTTGGGGGCCTTGGTTACCACCCAGTAATCTAACACAGCTATGGAAAATCATCATTTTTATTAGGTGAATCATCAAAAAATCATTTACACATAGGTGATTCCCTATAGCTATGTCAATTAAATAGAAGGGATAAAAAATGGTAGTTCGGCCACCAAAAATTAGGATTGGTCACCCAAATGATTTGTTTTGCGCCAGCATTGGGATTTGAAATGGTTAACGCGGAACAAACGGATTATGTAGAACCATCAGACATAGGATTGATACCGCCCAGAATGTGGATATCAAGCTTGGTTGTTCGTTGTATTCCTTATGGTTCGTTTAATGGAGTGACTATCATCTAGCAGTGGAATCCCCAAACTTTGCACAGTCTTTGCTGAGCATTGCCCCCGCCCCGCTCAAGACAACAAACACATAGGAAGACCTGGCCCCATAAATCAGAACCATTGTGTTTATGGATGTTTGTGGCTCCTTACCAGAGCGCAGTTTGACCGGGAGTGTAGCCCCACTTTCAGCGTAGTTGCCATGGCAGGTTCTTCCAGCTTCTGTTCTGCTTCTCCTCCGTGCACGTGCACGGGCATGGAGATTGAGGTCAAGGAAACAAAAGCCTGAGATTGACAGCACTGCAGGCTAATTGGCAGTGTCTGAAAACTGGATTACCAGCAAAATTGCAAGTTTAGTAGGGAAGATGATGATAAACATTAGGATTTTGAGGTGCCATATTTTCAGACAAATCCAATTGCTGCAAGCTTTCGGCTTCCCAATGTGGAGGCTAGCTGGTACAGAGATGACATGCCATTTGTTGCAAGCATAGTTGATATATTGGACATTTATGGTTTCCGATGGTTTTTGAAAGGAACCTCTTGGAACAAAGATAATGACAAAATAATCTTGAAACAATTCTTACTCTGAATCAGAGACAACACATACAAATATATCATATATAATATATACGATATATCGGTATGGCCCAGAAACCGGACCAGCGTTTGATCTTATTTTTTACAAGTTTGTTTAATAGGAAGGGGAAGGTTTTCGGTCTCGCGTCTTATTCCTTTCATAATTGGCGGACGAAATACTACTGCTTATTTTGCGGTAAGATCAAATCCATGTGCAAATTTTAATAGATATTATAATTCTCCGTCTAATTCCATTTACAACATAATATCACATGGCCAAAAAACATATGATATAAAGTTATATATATATATACACATATATATATATATTTATTTATATTTAAAATCAAATAAAGAAATGTAAATAAAGTACTAATATTATCTAATATTATATATGTATATAAGAATATATATATGTATATATATATATAAATATTGTTAATTATTCCCCACATCTTTGTGTGGGGTTCTTGTTTTTTGTTGTGCATCCGCCGCTCCGACCGCCCGACCGCCCGCCCAACTTACTCACACAACTTACCCACACACAACTCACTCACACACAACTCACTCACACACACAACTTACTTACACACAACTTACTCACACACAACTCACTCACACACACACACAAACTCACACACAACTTATCCACACACAACTTGACCGCACACAACTTACACACACACACAACTTACTCACACACACACAACTTATCCACACACAACTTGACCACACACACACAACTTACCCACACACAACTTACTCAGACATAGCTTACTCACACACAACTTACCCACACACAACTTACTCACACACACAACTTGACCACACACAACTTGACCACACACAACTTACTCACACACAACTTACCCACACACAACTTACCCGCACACAACTTACTCAGACATAGCTTACTCACACACAACTTACCCACACACAACTTACTCACACACAACTTGTCCACACACACACACACACACCCGCGCACTTACGGCCGCGGCTGTTTGCGTGGCAGGCGTGGCACTTGGTGACACGGACCTTCGTTTTCCGCGGCAGGCGTGGCACTTGGTGACATCGACCTTCGTTTTGTGTGGCAGGCGTGGCACTTCCGGCCCTGGGCTGGGTCTGGTGACGCGCTTGGTCGCGTTTGGCGCCGCGGCTGTTTGCGTGGCAGGCGTGGCGCTTGGGGATATGGACCTTCGTTTTCTGCGGCAGGCAGGGCACTTGGGGACATCGACCTTCGCTTTGTGTGGTAGGCGTGGCACTTACGGCATTGGGCTGGGTCTGGTGACGCGCTTGGTCGCGTTTGGCGCCGCGGCTATTTGCGTGGCAGGCGTGGCGCTTGGGAACATGGACCTTCGTTTTCTGATTTTTCTGCGGCAGGCAGGGCACTTGGGGACATCGACCTTCGTTTTGTGTGGTAGGCGTGGCACTTACGGTATTGGGCTGGGTCTGGTGATGCGCTTGGTCGCGTTTGGCGCCGCGGCTGTTTGCGTGGCAGGCATGGCACTTGGTGACATGGACCTTCGTTTTCTGTGGCAGGCATGGCACTTGGTGACATCGACCTTCGTTTTGTGTGGTACGCATGGAACTTACGGCACTGGGCTGGGTCTGGGGATGCGCTTGGTCGCGTTTGGCGCCGCAGCTATTTGCGTGGCAGGCGTGATATTTGGTGCTATGAACTTTCGTTTTCTGCGGTAGGCATGGCACTTGGGGACATCGACCTTCGCTTTGTGTGGCAGGTGTGGAACTTACGGCACTGGGCTGGGTTTGGGGATGCATTTGGTCGCGTTTGGCGCCGCGGTTGTTTGCATGATAGGTGGGGTATTTGGTAATGCATAGTTTAGTGGAATAGAAATTAGCCATGCGAAGGAGGAAATATTCTAGAATTAAATCCTAAAAAATTATTATAAATAGTTATAGTTATAATTTAGGAAAATAAATATTGAAATATATTTATAACTTTATAACATTAATATAATTATATGAACTTTTGTATTATCCCTTGCAAGATATATATATGTATATGGTTGCGAATTAAAATCTAAAAGTCCGATTTATATTCTGAATTTATAAATTAATTTATACCATTGATTTATACTAAAATATAGGTATTTCCGACCGATTTATACGTTTGGATTATCGCGGGTCGATTTATATCCGAATTTTGACGTATGCCTATATATATATATATTTTTTTTTAAAAGAAATATAACCTTCCTTTAAAGGAAATATATATATATACTTCTAATATATAATATAGATTTAATATATATTCTATTTTGATTTTAATTTGCAAAGAAACATTTATTATTATTTTTTATAATTTTCTTTTGTTTTTTTTGAATAAATAATACCCCGGCAAATTATGGAGGAATCCTTTAAAAAACATAATATGCTTTAAAAAAAAAGATATATTTTTTTTAAATAATAAAATATTCCTTTAAATAAGATAATAATCCTCTATTATATTTAATATATTTTAAATTATAATTATTATTTTAATATATAATTTATATTAAAAATATAATATATTAAGGTAATATTCACTGAATATCTTGTAGAAATATTTTTTTGCTCGAAGGTAGTGCACATTGATTTACGGCCTATATTATTAGATAATAAAAATGATATCTCGGAGAAATTCCCATGAAATTTCTGAAGAAAAAAGGAAAGAACCAAAAAGATATGTCCGGCTCTCAGATGATCTTCGTAACGATATAATGCAATGAAGTGGCAATTCTTTAGTAGAAAAACCCGATTATTACTTACCATATCCCATTATTATTTACCATATCCAATTTATCCAATTTATCACCTCATAATCTGAAAAGATAACTATATTGCCTAGATATGGCAATGATTCTAATGAGGTATTCTTATTGGAAAAAAAAAAAATAATTTCCCTTATTTGTTGTATGTGGAGAATCAATTAATTCTAAAGCAAACATTATTTTATCTGATATGAAAGAATTTTTATATTCTTTTTTATCAATTCTGGTCATTATTTTGCAGAGGGTATTTTCCAAAATAATATTTTATACCCAAAGAAATTCCATATGATTTCAGGAAAAATATTATAAATATAATAGGATTGTATTTTAGAATAAAATATCATTATCTTAAGATAATATTATATTTCTTTCAGGAAGGTTATATTATTTGAAGAAAAAAAAAAAATCTTCAAAAAATATTATATTCCTTTAATAAAGGGATCCTTCATAAAAAGACCATCATTTATATTAAAGAATTCTATCGTAAAATTTTGCATAATGGTTTAATATTTAGAAGAATATTTTATTTTTTTTTTCAAAAGGGTGATAATTTATAAGAAAAATATTATTGTTCTTGAAATTTTTATAAATAATTCATATTATATATTAAAAATACAAGATTTTAAGAAAGCCAATATATTCTTTTTTACAAAATATACCATATTTCTTTCAACTACAGGGAATTCTATCAGGAAGATACAATATTATTTGGGAACAAAATAAAATCTCTTGTCAATCGAAAATGTTCTTATCTCTTAGCGCTATTTCCTATAAAAATACAAGCAAACGCCACCCAACCGGTCGAAATTAAATTAAAATTTATTTTTAATATTCATTAGCCTAATACAATATTTCATAGCAAAATCAATTATATTATAAAAATAAATTATATTATAATATTTTTCTATCAAATTATTTTTTCCTAATTATTTAATACATTTTTATTCAAATCCTCTTGCTTTTTGTTATTTACTAAACAAATTCAAATATAAATAATAATTAAAAAGATTTCAAAATATATACATATATAAATTTATAAATCTCTCCCTATATATATATATAAATATATTATTTTTATAATATTTTTATCATATAATAAATTTTATCAGAAATAAATAAATAAAATTAATTATATTAAACAAAATAAAAAAAACTAAAAAAACAACAAAACAAAAAAAAATCAAACAAACAATATTCTACAAACTAATTCATTTTTCTTTCATTTTATAATTTATTTAAAATAAAACAAATATAAACAAACATATTTTTATAAATATTCCATATAAAATTACAATAACATAATAGAGCTTATTAACAATAAAATAAACAAAAAATATATACTAGGGTTGGCCCGCTGTTTCCAACAGCGTGGGCTTTCGGTTGATCGTTTGCAGATAATAAGATTATTCTTATTATTATTACTTCTGCTCCTACCACCACGATTACGACTACTACTGCCCCTATTACTATGACTACAACAGCAACAACAACAACTATTAGTATTACCATTCCTGCTACCTCTACTACTACTACTACTACTACTACTACTACTAATACTACTAATACTACTAATACTACCATTACCACTACCATTACCACTACCACTACCACTACCACTACCACTACCACTACCAGTACCACTACCACTACCACTACCACTACCACTATCACCACCACGACCACTACCACTACCACTACCACTACCATTACCACTACCACTACCAAATTCCCGAANCACTACCACTACCACTATCACCACCACGACCACTACCACTACCACTACCACTACCATTACCACTACCACTACCAAATTCCCGAAAAATCAAATTCCCCAAAAAGTGACAATATTTGGGGAATAGCAAAATGCCACTCACGCACAACTCTGTCAACATGTCGGGCATGGTTTTCTGCCAAATTCCCGAAAAATCAAAACCCCCAAAAAGTGACAATATTTGGGGAATATCAAAAATCCACTCACGACAATATTTGGGGAGTATCAAAAGTCCACTCACGCACAACTCTGTCAACGTGTCGGGCAGGTCTCAGGGGTCTTCTGCAGCACCGATGGGTATGCCTGACTGTGCCAAATTCCCGAGAAATCAATTCCTGAAAAAGTGACCAGATTTGGNGGTCTCAGGGGTCTTCTGCAGCACCGATGGGTATGCCTGACTGTGCCAAATTCCCGAGAAATCAATTCCTGAAAAAGTGACCAGATTTGGGGAATAGCAAAATTCCAGTCGCGCTCAACGGTCGCAACATGCGTCGCAGGTCCCAAGAGTCTTCAGAGCTCTAAGAGGCTGGCTGCAGCACCCATGCATGTGCCTCACTGATGCTTGATTTGATGACCGGATGCTGACAGTTTCTACATGTCTGTACCTTGGCTCCTAGAATCATGCGGCTATTGCGAAACATCAGAGGCTGGCTGCAGCACCCATGAATGTGCCTGATGAGTCTCCTGGCCTTCTAGGCGCACCTCCAAGTGCAAGGACAACTTCGACGCGCTCTGCCAGGGATCCCGAGGGCCTAAGAGGCAGTTACGGCTGGCTGCAGCACCAATGGGTGTGCCTGACTGATGCTTGAATCTGCATACTAAACAATGCCTATAAAAAATTATNAGCACCAATGGGTGTGCCTGACTGATGCTTGAATCTGCATACTAAACAATGCCTATAAAAAATTATGCCAGAGCGCGACACCACTGACCCGACGCTTGAATCATGCGGCTATTGCGAAACATCAGAGGCTGGCTGCAGCACCCATGAATGTGCCTGATAAGTGTCCTGGCCTTCTAGGTGCACTGATCGCTTTCATCGGACTCACCGTAGGCCAACGACCTCCAGAGATGCTATCTACCGCATAGGACCAGGTAACATCTCTNATCCATTCGTCCATATCAAATCATCCAATCATATCAAATCTGGAGGTATCAGAATATAAATCCAATGAGCTATATAATCTAATATACTACCAGACAGAAATATTGAAAATACCGAAAGTCGTACACTATCTATCAGGCGCACCTCCAAGTGCAAGGACAACTCACGACAATATTTGGGGAATATCAAAAGTCCACTCACGCACAACTCTGTCAACATGTCGGGCAGGTCTCAGGGGTCTTCTGCAGCACCGATGGGTATGCCTGACTGTGCCAAATTCCCGAGAAATCAATTCCTGAAAAAGTGACCAGATTTGGNGGTCTCAGGGGTCTTCTGCAGCACCGATGGGTATGCCTGACTGTGCCAAATTCCCGAGAAATCAATTCCTGAAAAAGTGACCAGATTTGGGGAATAGCAGGGATGCCGAGGGCCTAAGAGGCAGTTACGGCTGGCTGCAGCACCAATGGGTGTGCCTGACTGATGCTTGAATCTGCATACTAAACAATGCCTATAAAAAATTATNAGCACCAATGGGTGTGCCTGACTGATGCTTGAATCTGCATACTAAACAATGCCTATAAAAAATTATGCCAGAGCGCGACACCACTGACCCGACGCTTGATTTGATGACCTCCTAGAATCATGCGGCTATTGCGAAACATCAGAGGCTGGCTGCAGCACCCATGAATGTGCCTGATGAGTCTCCTGGCCTTCTAGGTGCACTGATCGCTTTCATCGGACTCACCGTAGGCCAACGACCTCCAGAGATGCTATCTACCGCATAGGACCAGGTAACATCTCTNATCCATTCGTCCATATCAAATCATCCAATCATATCAAATCTGGAGGTATCAGAATATAAATCCAATGAGCTATATAATCTAATATACTACCAGACAGAAGTATTGAAAAGACCGAAAGTCGTGCCCTATCTATCAGGCGCACCTCCAAGTGCAAGGACAACTTCGACGCGCTCTGCCAGGGATGCCGAGGGCCTTGAGGCAGATTACGGTCTATGGAGTAGGANCTATCTATCAGGCGCACCTCCAAGTGCAAGGACAACTTCGACGCGCTCTGCCAGGGATGCCGAGGGCCTTGAGGCAGATTACGGTCTATGGAGTAGGATGTGTGTAGACTATATGTACTATAGGTGGAATACAATACCATTAGGATGGAACCCAGTCTATGGAGTAGGATATATGTAGATTATATGCATTCGCCAGAGCGCGACACCACTGACCCGATTCGTGATTGGATGACTGGATGGAGAATGATGCGGCTATTGCGAAATACCTTCTGCTGTCAGTCTCCTGGCCTTCTAGGTGCACTGATCGCTTTCATCGGACTCACCGTAGGCCAACGACCTCCAGAGATGCTATCCACCGCATAGGACCAGGTAACATCTCTCNCCTGGCCTTCTAGGTGCACTGATCGCTTTCATCGGACTCACCGTAGGCCAACGACCTCCAGAGATGCTATCCACCGCATAGGACCAGGTAACATCTCTCAAAAATCCATTCGTCCATATCAAATCATCCAATTATATCAAATCTGGAGGTATCAGAACATAAATCCAATAAGCTATATAATTTATTACCAGACAGAAGTATTGAAAATACCGAAAGTCGTGCGCTATCTATCAGGCGCACCTCCAAGTGCAAGGACAACTTCGACGCGCTCTGCCAGGGATGCCGGGGGCCTTGAGGCAGGTTACGGTCTATGGAGTAGGATATGTGTAGATTATATGTATTATAGGTGGAACACAATACCATTAGGATGGAACCCAAGTCTATGNTATGTGTAGATTATATGTATTATAGGTGGAACACAATACCATTAGGATGGAACCCAAGTCTATGGAGTAGGATATATGTAGATTATATGTATTATACGTACAACAATGTGCAACACAATACCATTAAGATGTGACCCAGATATGGCACATACAGCTGCAGCATATTCATAGTATAATTCAGTTGCCCACGATTTCAAACAGCTAATTCGAGCAAGCCTTGATGATGTAGCGGTCGACCGCTGGACATTGCCCAAG
>BGPT01000667.1:29690-42219 GCA_003297045.1 Symbiodinium sp. clade C Y103
CGAAGCACCGGCATGTACACAGGGGGAATCGAACGACCGTCACAGATTTGCCCAGTGGTACAGCACAGAACTCACATTAGCCCACAATTTCAGATTCCCAAAAAGCGTCACTTTTTTGGGAATTGCAAAATTTCGAAATCCCAAAATAGTTGCACTTTTTCGACGTGAATTTGGAAACGAAGGCAAAAATGAGCANGAATTGCAAAATTTCGAAATCCCAAAATAGTTGCACTTTTTCGACGTGAATTTGGAAACGAAGGCAAAAATGAGCAAAAGAAGATGTGGGGAGTCTAAAGTGGCTTCTGCAGAATTCCCCAAAAAGTAGCGGAATTTGGGGATTTCGGACCCTGGCGATTTGCGCGCGGCAGCTCATCTGTACCCAAATCGTAATATTAGTAGTAATAAATTCAATATTCCACCAAGATAAATACTAATAATAAACAACCCTAATCATAATATCCCAGGGGCCCAAAAAACGAACTAAACCCATATATATATATATGTATATATATATATACCGATATATAGAATGATTTAAAAAAACATAGCATTAATATAATCATAGGGGGATACCTAAAAATAATTAATAATTTCGTTGCCAAAATATATCTTATGTTAAATTAAACAATATTTTTAAAATAAAAACAATTTTTAAATTATGTGGGAATTTATAAAGAAAATAGACGATCCAGATCGGGATCCAAAATAAGATCCCGACTTTGTGCGAGCCTACGCAATCAATACGAAGATAAGCGCTCAATAAAAGCCAAATTAATCCAAATTATGCGAGAATTTGCAAGAAAAAACCTTCCCCCAAATTACCCTTCTTAATCATACCAAATCTTTACTATTACCGTAAGGTAACTATATTTTTCTTAATAATCTAATTTCCCGAATTTCAATAAATCAGGAATATTTTTGATTATATTTTCTTTAACTTTTGATTTTCAATTTTCCTACATATATATATATATATATAAATATGAATAGTAATTAAGCATATTTCTTAAATTCAATATCTATGTCTAATTTCGGGTCGTTCCCTATCGGTTCAGATTTCAATATTCCCAAATTTATCATGATATATTACACATAGGGTATCGATATAGGGTCGTCCCCTACCGAATATGAAGCCTTTGCGTAACCTCAGAAAGGCCAAGGCGAAGCAAAACTCAATTAACATCACAAACTTTAGGATAATTTTGGCAGTTGCTCGAATCTAATCAATAATCAAATGATTAGACTATTAGCACTTGATTTGTAATTAAAATTCATAATCTTCAAATCAAACGTGGGCTGACTGGTTTGAGCACTGTAGAGTTCATTGCCTCACTTCTTTTCTTGCTCAGTGGCCTGTCTCTGCAACCCGTGACATGCGGCTTGGCCTCAATTTGCCCATACCATCAGAACTTTGGGTTTCACCATGGGAAACTTGATTTTGGGAGGGAGTTTAATTTCTGGATGCTTGTAACTCCCCATCAATGCTGAATAGCTATCAGTAGCCTCCCTGGAAAAGAAACATTGGTTTACACCCGGAGTAAGTAGTATTGGATCTATTCATTTCAGAGTTTTTGATGGAGGAATCTAAGTTCACGGCAATGGGACAACTTCCGAGGCCCCAACCGGCCCGAGCGCAGCAGCAACCTGTTCTGAAGGTTCCAGTTAGATTCTTAGATGATGTTTCTATTGAACATCCAAATTCGCTGGGGCCGTTTCAGATTGGCAAAGGGTCATCAACCACGCAACTCCATTTTTTGGGAGGTTCCATAATGTTCCAGAGGGGGGCGATCCTAATTGGCAACAGTAGCTACCCAGGGCAGCCTTGCAGCAATGGGGAACCTACTTTATGATCATCATTTTGCTACATCAGTCCCTATTTGTGTTGGTAACACTTGAGTTCAAAGTTGCGGTTGTTCCTCACATTTCCTCATCTACCCACCCCAAAATGAAAATCAAAGTGTTTGGCTACAATTCATCCAGACTCATTTTTGCATTTAAATCAGTTAAATAACGTTCGCGCAATCAACACCTTTTGGGGATGGTCTACACCACCGATGTCTCACAAAATGAGGATGTTTCAAATGGTTTTGAGATGCCACATGAAAATCCAATGGATAGTCAAGTCACATTCAATTTTCCTCATTGGAATGGTAAAATCCCAGTACATCTCCAAGTATATCAGTGAGTCAAGCAAGCCAACCCAAACTTCACAAAGTGATGAAGTCACACTGACTTTCCCAATCTCTCATTACTTCACTGAAATTGCCCATTTCAACTAGTACTAGCCGCCATCATTAGCCATTACCATTACCAACCATTGTTTTCTCAATTGACCATTCATCGACATCATTTTCCCTGCCTCAGCTCCTGTAGCATCTCTGAGCTAACCAGCTCGGAGCCTGAGAACGGCTCGGTCGTGCCCACACATAGCTGCATCTATAAAGAGCCTCTATATGTGTATCTATAATTACATCCATGTGTGCATCCATGTGCACATCCATGTGTACATTTATGTCTCTGTCTATCTGCCTATCTGCCTATCTGCCTATCTGCCTATCTGTCTAGCTGTCTATCTGTCTATCCATCTATCTATCTATTTATCTATCTTTATCTATTTATCTATCTAAGTCATTCTAAGTCTATTTGTTTATTTGTTTATTTATCTATCTATCTATCTATCTATCTCTCTATCTCTCTATCTACATCTACATCTACATCTACATCTACATCTACATCTACATCTACATCTACATCTACATCTACATCCACACACACAGATACATATATACACATACCCTCTGGTAATCAAACATGGCAACGGAAATCCACCATTTATAGATGATTTTCCAATCAAAAGCTCCATGTATAGGGGATTTCCAATTGCCACGTTTGATTACCGGAGGGTAGATCCGATCTTGACGTTGATAGAACAACTTGAAGGGTATTGGTATTGGGACTTTATCTGGAAACTTGCGTCGGTCGAGAGTTGAAGGTAGTTGGAATATTTGGAGCCCCAATACATGTGGTTGGAAGCTGTCTTTTGAGCACTAGTTGAATATCAATTTAATCCATAAAACTGGCCCAGCTACCACCCAATAACGCTGTGGTTTCGAGATCGGGAAAGATCTTTGCATGCCAGCATGCCTGGCCATGATGAAAGAATCAGCTGTGGTCTCCAAAGTTTCTGGTGCGGGTTTCCTTGGGAAGTAGATGGGAAGAACATGGAACAGCGAACAACATGGAACATCTGTTCTTCATCTTCATATTTCCAACATTTACCAATAGTACTCCGTTTCATGGTCTACCTACTATTGCTTTGGATAAATTCTGATCAAGCCCGGAAAACAGAGATCCAATGTCATATTCCATAGATCTGCGCTGTCCATGAAGTCATGGCTTAAGGAGCCAATAAGCATACTGTACTGTAGCGGGACGCTGGTTGATGGATGTTGCTAGTTACTGCTAGTTGAGATTGATATGGAGTCACCTATCCCACCAATCTCAATCGTTATCCTTCAGGAATGAATCTAACCTGGCACTGGAAAATCATCCCATATTTAGATTACTGTATCACCTCTACATACATATACACACATAGATATATAATTGTGACATACATACATGCATACATTAATTACATGACATGACAATGACATTACATTGCATTGCATTGCATTGCACTACACTGCACTGCACTACACTACACTACATTACATTACATAACATACATACCATACCATACCATACTGTACCGTACCGTACATATTCTCATTCAAAGTTGGGATTTCAACTGCCATGCTAGATTCCAGGAGGGTAAATGCAACCAGGCGGATCAGGAGCCGCCGCGGCCGCTGTGACTGGGCGGCTGGGCTCTTGTCTAAGCACTCCTCGATGGACCTTTGAACGGTGGTGAGAAGGTGAGTCAACTCAGCTCCATTGGATTCAAAAGACCTGGGTTCAAGCCATCTTTCGATGTTGTTTCAGCAATCTGCATTCCAACATATTCCAAAGGCCACCTCTTTTTTCAAAAGTGAGGCTCAGCCTGATATGTCGCTAAGTTCATTTGGCAGAAGTGGGTGTTTCAGTCCGCCAAATTGAGAAGATACTCAACATGGGGCAACACTTTCAGAGTGATAATAATCCTCCAGACCTATTTTCTGAGATTTCACGTTGGCTTTCAGCTGGGTAATGCAGCTTCTCATCCTCCATCCGAAGTGGGTTCTGAGAACGGCGCTGGCCCTTCCGGTTGAGTAACATAATCTCCTCTTGCGCGCGCTGCTTCGATGTGTCATCTTGGGGCACGAGGCTCTTGAATATGTTCCAATTCCTAAAGCGATCTCCATCATTGAGGGTCCTTATGCGTCCAAACTGTAGAGAACCATTGGAAAGGTAGGCCAACTTGCCAACTTCAGCACTCCCGTCCTGCTTTAATTGATTGTACTTGACTAGTGTCAGCTCTTTCTTGGCCTTTTGGAAAAAGGCATCGCTCGCATCAATGGCAGCGTACCTGCATAGCATGAGTGGAGCAAAAAACGGGTTGTCTACTTTGGGTCTTGTTTGGAACATGTACAAACAATCGCCCTTCACCAGGTAGAATAAAAGGCAAACATGCCGAGACAATCCAAAACATCATTCCACTGGTGAATTCCTGTCTTTGCGTGTTCTTCTTGAGGTTGTTGTGTGCGTGATGCATTCACCATCGACCAGTTTTTTCGCAGCTCCGTGTTGGTCACTTGGTGGACCTTCAAATCCGCTGCGGGGAACCAAGGTGGGATCTTGAGCGCCACCTTGTGGAACCTTGAAATGGCACCAAGTTAAAATGGTGCCAGCCAGAAACCACCAGAAATCACCAGGCAGATGACCACCAGTGACCGCCAGGCATTTGTAACGAGAACTTACGAATCTCCAACGGTGGCAGAGGGTGAAGGGATTGATCTTCGCTAGGTGTAGGTCATCTGGAGTATGCTCCCTTAAAATGGTGAGCATGGAGGGGGCAGCTGTTAGCGAGCAGCCTTCACATTTGCCGCACGATTCTACTCTGGCTGGTTGGTGGTTGAACGACCCCAACGAAATTTCAGCATCCCAAGTACGGATAGAAAAGCAGCAATCAACATTTCAACGATTTCAAGCCACAAGTCATTTTTCCCTTGGTTGCTTTTGCTTTCCTCGAGACTGCTGAGAACTTTACTAAATGTTCTCATTCCCCTTCAAGGGGCCATTAGAATTCTTCATGAAACCGCCAACCAGCTCGGAAATGGCGCAGCTCCAAAGGCAGTTCCAAACATTTCCAAACCATTTGGGATGCAGCGGAGGCATGGAGATGGAGGGCTGTTGACTGTGGCATCCTGTCTTCGATTGAGTGAAAAAGGATCGAAAAGGTATGAGGTCAAGTGCCAGCAGCAACGCGCAAAAATTTCACTACCAAACCAAAGATTCTGAACCTGCGAAAGGTTTTGAGACCAACCTCTCTTACCTATCTCTCCCCATGTGGCCTCCGACACCAACTGCATCCGACAGCAGTTCGCTGCCAGCCCGTAGCACCGAATTCTGAACATGAGGGCTACTGTACAATCTGTATATACTTCGGCATCACTTCTGGACTTCTGGACTCTTCAAAAAACCAGTTCACCCAGCAAACCTGACGCACAGGTTTGCACAAATCGTTTCTGGTGGTTAACCCATGCAGAGTGGGCCCTGGAAAAACATCCTTGAAATCCGTGGGTGAAACTCGTGCACTTGGACCCACGGGGTATGGTTCAAACACAATGTCCTTTCGTGCGGTAATCCATCGCTGGCAACGCAGCCAAAAGTAAGAACATGCAACAACCATCGCCCAATGCGGGGTCTTCCAACAAAAGTACCTTCATCACTGAAAGCCGTGAGTAGCTTCAATATTGCATGCGCAAACGCGCAAACACACACACACAGATATATATATATTTCTGACATACTTGACTTACACTTAGATGTATATATGTGTATATATATATATAAATATGTATCTGTACATATTTGTATGTACGCATACAGATTTCACCTTCCATCTTCATAAAATGTCGAACACAGATTGAAAACGGAGATGCCTTTGCAAATAGTTGGAAAGAAATTCGTAGATGAATTGCCCTCTGGTCATCGCAACTGCACCATGAGAAACCCAAGAGTGTCCATGGAAAACAATCGGACAAACATCAATTTTTTCGGGCGATTTCCGGGCCAACTTGCGAGCACCCAAAACCATGGGATTCCTTACGCATGCCAGCTATGCCCGGGTTTTGACTCCCTCTGGTTGATTAAGGATCCGGGGGAGCCCCGAAAAAGAGTGACGTCATCTGCTACAAAAATGTATGAGAACCCGCCCCAAAATCTACAGCCATTCAATTACATTCAACTACCATAGATTTTGACAAAATGGTACCCATAGATTAATGGATAATTATCAATCCCACAAGTAATCATATCCAAAATGGTACCTCCCAAAAAAATCAACGGCCCATTGTGGCAGGCCTCGGCTTAGGCTGCAGGAGCTGCCTCAGGGTCCATTGGTTTGATTTGGAATCATACAGGAAGTTAAACAAAGGGACATAGTAACCTCCAAAAAAGACAGACATTTCCCATTATTCTAATCGAATTTTACGTGTTTTCTTTAAATCTTTTTGGGTTACTATAGTATTACTATAGTTTTGTATCAGCCAAGGGGGAAAGAAACAAAACCCATACCACATGATTCACATGATGCATCTGACCCACCTGGCAGCGCTGCTCAGGAGCTTCCTTTGGCGCAACGAGGACTTGGGAAATTATTGGGAGATGGTGGGGATATCAAGAGGTATCAAATGATAAAAGGATAACAACCTACAAAAAAGAGAGCCATGGTGATACTGAATCACACTAAGCAACAATACACAACACACAACTGCTTTTTCTTTCTTTCAGCCCATGATGTCGGGGCAACAGTAAGGATCTTAGTAGCACGTACTTAATTTGAATAAAGGTATTTAGCTAAAATATTTCGTTGATACTTACTTGAGCCGCTCACAACACATATATATTTCAATTGGGTCATCTTGCCAGGTAGGGACGTAAAACGAGAAAGATTAATAGAAAGCATGTAGCCAAACCATCACTTCTCTGCAGAACATGCGAAACCCCAAAAATAGAACAGCCAGGCTTTACATCCGAGTTTAAGGATCATATCATTAGCCCAACAAAAAGCGTTGGCGACGGCACGAGCTGGGAGTATCATTGGTTGAACCATTTTTTGCACGTCTACTTTCCACAGGCTGACCAACAGGAAAGGGGAGCGAAGTGCACCATCGAACGAACTCCTTAGCGACATTTGGGATTTGGGATGATTTGGATCAAAACTGCCTCCTAAATATGATGGTATAGCAAAACGATTGCCAATTTTTTCCCCAACAACCTCTGTGGTTCGGGCTCCCATCCCGGCCCTGGCGGCCTGCCAGTTGAAACACGCAGGGTCAGTGTCTTTCAAATGCACCGGCCTGGATCAGAAGCACCAGCCAAGCAGCTATCCTTGTCTTTGGATATTTCATGGGATTCAATTCAATTAAAGCCCCCAAAGTTCACCTGCAACAATAGATAGTTGTAAATGGTCAATAAGCCCTTATTAATGGTTGTTGGTGGTAACCCCTTAACAGGCCCCGATTATTTGGGGGGTCACCTATCTTGGGGTCCCTATGAATGTGGGTACTATTTTCCCTGCAGCCGAGTCACGGAGAGACTTCGAGTAAGAAAACCCGAGGAGCGATGAGCTGGCCTCAGCCATTTCCATCAAACAATCAGTGTTGAAAGCTCGAAATGTCACTCTATTTTCAATACTGGTTGGTGAAGATGACGGTATTCCTAGTTCATGGATAATCATTAATTATATCTATTAGTGGCTATATATATATATATAGTCAGAATATGCCGTAATTGTAGGGGCATATCGGGGTTACATCCCAACTTGTGGATTTTTTTACCATGCTGGCTGAGCGGCTGAAAACTGACCATCCCAGGTGCTTCACGCGGCTGATGAAAGCCTCGAGACTTCTAAATGAAGCATAACGAAGCAATGACAGTGACAGTGACATTGAAGGTGACGATCTGACTATGTGGGGGTTTCCTAAGTAATGGGGCTACCCCCAGTTTTCGTCCATTTTTGAATATAATTTTCCATCAAAAAATCAATCCAGCTCTTGGGGGACCCCCATTTGTGGAAACCCTCATGTATTTACGTGTGTTGACATACTTGTATGATCTTGTATGGTTATTAGTCTTACTATGGGTGGAAGTTGCTCCGAGCATGTCAATGAACCAAAATAGTTCTGTTCCATCGCTGATATATAGGTCCAGGACAATGTTCCCAACCTGACTGTAATGGACATTTTGGACCTCCTAGGAATCCTAAGCTGAACATCTTGGCATATGAAGCGGAGGACATCCGCCGTTGCCTGATCACAAGCCTAGAACACCACGAAGTGGTGCCACTAAGACTTTACCCACGACGACTACTAACCTCTGTATACTCAGCAGCTTTGGTGGTCGAAGCATGTCATCTTGACTCCCTTTGTGCTGTAACCAAACCGGTTCCTGTTGCTTGCATCCACCATGATCAATCCCTTCCTGCAACAATCAGAGACCCCAAGTGAAACCCCTGGCATTGGCACCTCCAGAGCGACGTCGCGTCGTTGCACCGCTAGGAGTGCCCTGCGTGGGGCCAAACTCTCCTGCGTGGGGCCAAGGTGGCTGGTGGTTGTGGCACTGTAGTGCTGAAAATGGGATATCCATGGGGATAAAATTGGCCACAAATAATGGAATATGAACATCTATATCTATATATATATATATATTTGTATGTATGTATAAATATACATACTGTGTATATATATATATACACATACATACTGTATATATACATTTATATACATACATACTGTGTACATATATATATATATATATGGGAAATAATGGGGATATAGTGCAACTGGGGGTTGAGCACCAAAGATGGGAGTTGAACCCGAATGGGAAGACATCAAGGAATGAAGGCCAGGTGCGCCGCAACCAGGGACGTTATAGAAAATACCGGGAATGTTTGTGGGGATAAAATCGTCATCAATATTATCTAGTTAAAACTGGGAATTAGGTTATAGACTCTTATAGATATGAAACATGTTAAATAGATATTATTGTCATCACAATTTCCGGATCCTTCACAATTTCAATAGCTATCCCCAGCTCCCAGCTCGGTGCCGTCAAGCGACAATGCACGCCAACAACGCGTCAAAGTCTTGCTCCCGGTACACCAAGTCTGCCTGGGTGGAACAGTGGCTGAACAAAGGCAAAGACCTTTATCGGTCACCGTGGTTGATCATCCCTTTTACATCCTGGCTTCGGACAAAACAAGCCAAAAGAAAACACCACATAAAGGTTGAAACATGTGGAACCACCACCAACATCCCAAAATCAGTTCTGGTTGTATCTCAACCTTTGGGTGAAGCTCACAGGGTTCCTTTCATGACTGTGCCTTCAGCATAGCTGGCATAGCTCCAGCGGAACTGAGCAAGACACTCCAATGACTAAATCAGGGGGTCGGCCAATAGCCTCACAAAAAGGAGTTTTGCCCAGGCGGCAATTCAATGTACATGTGTATGCGTATAGGTATGCCTATGTGTGTATATATATATATGTGTATATATATATATGTAGGCATCTATAAATTGACTCTGCATGCGTCAGTTCGAGGGTTTTAAACATGAGTATCACACAAGGAATATTTTCATTTTTTTCCGCATGTGACCTTGAAATGGGCGATATCCGAAGGCCATGCAAATGTCATCAGACATATGCGCAGCATCCCACGTAGCTCCTTCGTTGAGACCTGATTTAGTCGAATTTAGGTGAGCACTTTTCAGGAACAAATGAATGTTCGCTGACAAGAATTTTCTGGGCACAGGATCGAATCCTTTGATGGATGTGGCACTGCTCTTGTAAATTTCATGGGTTACACTGGCAATCTCCCACGAATTTGGCCTGGAGGACGCTGGCAGCATCAGCAGCATTGCCCCAACGCAGTGGAGACACCTGAGCAAAAACTTGGGTGATGGTCCAGGTTGATCGTTTCAGTATTTCAATCTGCTACGACTATACTCCAAATTTGCCGATGGATGGCCCCTTCTGCCTCACGGCCGGTGTGCTGGCAACGGCTCAGAAACCCTCTTCAGCGAAAAAGAGAGGGGAGATGAGGGGAGAATGAATGACACAGAAGCGGTCTTGCAGCAATTAAACATGTGCTGGACTGTCAGGAGACGCATGAGAAAAAACACAGAGAACCCGCAAGAGAGACACATTCAGGCTATCTCTTCTGTTTACTTTATGTTGGGATCTGTGTCAACTGATTGAACTTGGAGCCCAGCATCAAATCACCACCAGCCATATTCCACTGGTACCAAGCTACATACGGCCGGAACACGTCGTCCTGGGAGAAGTTGGCTGCGACATTGTACTCGAGCATTTGGAGCCTGCCGTGCCATTGAACATGACTAAAATCTGAAAAAGTGGCCACCGGCAGAAAACCATAGAAAACCCATGAACATCCAGCATTTGTGGATATTTGTAGGTATTCTGACATTTTCTCTCACTTTCCCAGCAAAGTTTTGGATTTCCATTGGCTTCCCATCGCCAGGTGGGGTCACAGTGTGCTGCTTTCCAGGGGTTGGTGGCCATGATTTGATCTGACAGCTGGTGTGCTGACAAGCAACAGCCATGGCACGTCTGTCAGGGTCACGAATGCCCCTCCTTTTGCCAGAACTAGGCCGGGCCTAGGCACGTGATGTCATCAGGAAGCGTGGCCGGTTGGGACATTAAATGAAGGGAACACCCTTGTAAATGATTATACATGGAGGTTTCGATGGGAAGATAATTGAACTAAACGATGGATTTTCCAGCAAACCATGCGACATATGACATCGGAGGGTAAGTCATCTATAAATGGACCACGGATGTTCGGGTTGCAATTGAAGATTTCTTTGGAGGTGATGTAGCTCCCACACCACTCATCAAGCTGCGTCTCTCTTTGCCAATTCTTTACATAAGGCTGGTTGACCGGCTAAAATCCAAAATGGATGTGCGGCCATACATGGCTTGCCAGGAGACTTTTCCACCAGAAAGTGACAATTCTCGGGTGTCCATGTCAGGTTGTACTTCCGCCTACTTCTGTCACAACAAAAATGTAAAAGGAATAAACCACAATCATCATGAAAAGATCTATGGTGATCTCAAAATATACGATACAAGCTATTCTCTACTAATTATGTAGATTGCTGAGCCAGAGCAAAAACCTACTCCCTTTCAAAATTCTGGCATCTTGCCTTCCTGTCTTTTTTTTTGACACTATGCATGATTTCAAAATATTTCAATTCTATCATTTTTGCAACCTGTACTGGGCAGAGAAGTCACTCTCTCCCTTTCTCTCTCTCTCTCTCATTCTCTATCTCTTCATCCATCCATCTAATTAAACTCTGATCTGATCATATCTGATCTACATTGATCTGCCATAATCTTTAAATTTGTCTGAACTCAATTGGGTACCCATTCCACCTCCGGGTTCATCATCATTTTCACTATTAAAATGTCTATAACTGTGGGGTAATCCACCATTGTCAGCCTTGGGCCCCAAGGCAATCCACAGCCAGCACCCAGCTCCACCACCTGGTCGAGATAGCAGTGAAACTCTGCAAACATCCATCGAAAATCACAAAAAGCGGCGGGTTATCTGTAGGTTTATGAAGGTTTCTGTAGGATTCACTTTTTAGATTCTAAAATCATTGGTAGAACCCACCCTAGAGATGTGAAACATAGTGAAATGCCTATGAGCTGAGCCCAAGCCCTGCCTGTAAACCTTGTGGCTGCCATGTGCTCAAATAGGAGGCTAAGGCTTTCCCAGCACCCCACACTCGTTCGGCACCTCAGGAGCTCGGGCGAAGTTTACGGAACCTTCAGCACTGAACAGCTTTCTTCTTCCCACTGATTCTACACTTGTCTCCCACTTGTCTTTCATTTGTCTTCCACTACCCTGTGCATGCTCTGGGCCGCGTGATTCTACATTTGTCCCCCGCTTAACTCCCAGTCGCTTCAAGGTTTCCACAAATGACCTGTCTCCTACGCGTCTCCCACTTGTCTCTCTCACTTGTCTCTCTCACTTGTCTCCCTGGCTTGCTGTTCGACTGGTGTGGTTCGCATCTGGAAGTGGAAGTAGCACAGGCTTTGAATCCAATGGTTTGTGCTAAATTCTTCTCATTGGTTGAGAAATCTTGCATATGTTTATGCACAGATATGGACCATCTCATGCGCATAGGTATCATAGGTGTTTAATGCTGGCATTCCAAAAGCGCCACTTGGGAGTGGGACCTGTGGGGTTCCATATTCCAAGCCATCATCATCATCATCATCATCATCATCATCATCACCATCACCATCACCATCACCATCACCATCACCATCACCATCACCATCACCATCACCATCACCA
>BGPT01000667.1:42250-49750 GCA_003297045.1 Symbiodinium sp. clade C Y103
TCATCATCATCATCATCATCATCATCATCATCATCATCATCATCATCATCATCATCATCATCATCATCATCATCATCATCATCATCATCATACATCCAAAGTCCCGAGGGCATTCCGCGACTTTTTTCGGATGCAGGGGCGTGGCACGCATTAAGCGGGAGAGACCAGTTCGGCGCTTCATACCTTCGTCTGTTTGGGGTCAACGCTGTTGTAATCTTCTGTCTCACTGGGCGAACAGGGATCAGTAGGGACGCAAAATCAACGTTTTGCACACCATGGCCTGACAGATCCAGTTTCCGGAAGCTTGGGTGTCAGAAGTTCTGCTGGGGCACCCCTGAAATGAAAGAAGCGCCGTATCCAAGTCCCATCCGACCCTTCTAAGTCGAGGTGCCAAGGCCACTGAAGTAGCAGTGTTCAGGGTCGCAAACCGTCAGAAATTGCCTGGCCGGGGGCATGGCAACGCGATATGGCTGGGTGGCTGGGGGGCCACTTAGAAAATCAGTTCATGGATTGTCACTACGATGTGGGGGGACAAACTGAGAAGAGACATGTCCATGTTTTGTTGGGCTGGGGCACTTTGACTCTACAAAAAGTGTCTGACAGTGCTTCCTGAAATGCATGCTTGAGAAGACCGGTGGTCACAACTTTTAGATTGGCACGCATTCTGTACAGGACGCTGTCGCAAATGAATCGAGTTGATTCTTCTTGCAACGCTGCAGCTGCGCAAAAAACTGTACAAAAATGAATCAGGTCCAGATAGATGTCTGGTGGCTATGGATTTTGGGCCACCCAGCTCCGCGTCAACACTGGAAAGTCGATTCCATTCTTGACACGGCATAGCCCAGTTGCATTGGAGCTTTGTCAAGCAGCCATGGCACAGGTATTTCCACAGAATGCTCATGGGACCACCATGGCAAGCCACTGGCAACCTGCATTGCGCTTGGATCGTTTTCACTGTATTCCATAGTCATGGCCGTTGACGAGGCTGATGCGCCGGTCCCAAGGCAGTTGGCCGCGGGCTGTTGAGGTTCAGGGAATTGAAAGGCCTCTTCCTCACAGACGAGATGGGGACGAAATGACTGGCAACACTGGCATGTGGCCAAGGCATCCTGAGGCTATTGACTTGGATATACTTGGATGTATATCTCTATCCTGACAAGTCATCAAGACCAACCAACGCATATCAACAGCATCCAACACCAAACATCGCCGAACACAGGCTCAGGCATGCTCAGGTAATGCATCTGGTTGGGTGAGACTGCATGCCCATATATGATGGTTCCACCGCAGGGGCTTCCCAAATGGGACCTTATGACCATCTTGAAGTTGGAGAGGCTAAATAGGCTAACATAATTTAAAGGACATAACTGACATAACTGAATTCGTGCATAAATTCATAGAAACATAGACACAACAGAAAAATATATCTGTGATCTATATCTACATCTGTCTATCTACACACACACACATATTATATATATATATATACATACATGTAATGTATGTCTGTATGAATGTATATAAAACGATACAAAATCCCAACATATCCCACCCCCCTCATTGCCCAAGGGGCCCAGTCAAGCCAAAGTTGTTTGGGCCTCATGCCCAGCAGCGTCAGCCCTTGCACCATGATGGGCCTCTTCGGTGCGAACTCCTCCAAGGCAGCAACGGTGACTCCTCCCAGTTGGGCCTTGCTGGCCTGCAGCTTCCCCAAAGTCACGTGAGGTAGCCATTCATCATCAATCTCAGGGGGTCGTTGCGGCCGTTGGGGCTGGGCCGTTGGGACGGATGGAAAAACACTGTGACAAGAAAAGGTTGCTAGGTGATTGTGTCTGAGACCAAGTCCAGCTCCAGTCAGTTTTTGTGGAGGGAGTCCAACCAAGGCTCACAGCAATCCAGATTCTGGGGCCGACCCAGGAATCAAACGGAACATCTTCGACCTACCACAGCTGAACTTTTAGCAACCACACTCACCATTTGCGCCTTCAATGATGCGTTGTGTTTCAAGCAACATGGCCACAAGCTTCGGCGCAGCTTCACTAAACGCTTGGGCGCTTCGAAACGAGCTATGATGAGATTCTGCTTTCCTGGAGGGAAGAGCCTGGTGCCGGAGCCATCCGGTTCGATCATCTCTTTTAAGGTGGAGATATGCTTTGTAGAGCAGTCGGCCTAATGCTATGGCCCAGGATGCCTGCCAATCTTGAGAGGCTTAAATCATGTGTAAAGAATCCATGTATGATAATGGCTGAGCTGATTTCTCGGAAACAAATGAAAATCCTGCAGCCCTTTGTCACTGGAATGATCCGTGGTTCCATTCTTCTCTCCTTTTCATGTAGTTTGCAAGAAAAAAAAGGCACAATTGCAGGTTCCAATCACACATCAGCTTTGGTTTGTCTGAAAATAGGGCACTCCCAAATTTGGTTAATCAGCCAGCCATTATTTTACCCAGTAAAATTGCCAGTTGGGAAGCTCACACACACAGACGCACATATATTTGTCTGCGCCCTATATATATATATATATACACATATATATACACATTTATATTTGTGTATATATATATATATTATATATATATATATTATATATATATATATTATATATATATATATATCATATAATTACATATGCACACACGCACAATTTTCAAACAGACCCGCTTGATGAATTGGTCACCGAATGTCACCGAGAAACTCAAAGCGCTTGAATGGCAATTCGCATTGCTCCACGTCGGATTCCTTGACAATATCACCTGGTCAAGCCGTGAAGAAATAGAAACCCAAGGCGTGGGTTTTTTCGCACACTTTGTTCTTCTCATATCGCTTGCTGAATCCACGCTTTTAAATCTTTTAATACCGTCGTGTTTGGATAAATCCGAACAGGATCGAAGGCAAACATCTGCAAATACATGGGGCCAAGCCGCTGAGCTCTTGGTGAAGTTGTGCCTTGCCAGGTCAAGCAGAGCCCGGGAACAAGATAAAACTGCTCAAAAGTACATATCTTCTGTTGCTTCTAGTAGGCCTTGTATAAGCAATTGTTAATTTGGGAAAGCAATTTGACCCGTATCCAATTCGGGATGCTAGTGAGCCCTCTGTCAACCATGGAAAAACCTTCCAAATCAGAAGGTAATTTGCGGCTGGACTACCTCAAATGTACTGAGGGGGAGCGGGGAGCTTCATCATTACCTAGTGGGAATCAAACGTGGCAATGGGAAATCCACCGTTTATAGATGATTTTCCCATTCAAACCATCCATTCATAGGCTGTTTCCCATATTACCGGAAGGTCATTCAGGGTGGCGTGTCATGATCATGGGAGGCCAGTGGCTATCTGAAAGCATTGGAGTGGAGCGGCACAGATCAGGCGTCTTGGATCATCTTGGATGGACCCAATGTGGACCCAATGCGACGAGAAAAGAAAACCGCAAATGGGTCTGCCTGAAAATGCCCCCAAACAATATTGGTTCAATTTGGTTCATATATGTTCATATTGGGTTCATCATAATTTTCCCATCTTTTCCCCATGAAAACAGATGAACATGGCTAGTTTTGGGGGGTTCCCCCCATGTTCCAAAACACCCCCCCACCTCAGCGTCCCCAAAAACCCGTCGCCAAGGCACCAGCTGCCGCTTGGTCAAGGCCTGTAACAGCTGTCCGTGGAAGACGAAGGTCGCGTGCATCTTCTCAGGCGCTGTGGCTTCGAAGCCCACATCTGCGGAGAGCAGAGCCTGGCCGAGAAGGGGATGGCTTGCCTATCTCCATTGATTGGACTGACTACATGGGGTAAACCATCAAAATTGGTGCTTTAATTTAATTGGATATTAATGGGGATTTAGCTTATTGATTGGGTTTTGGGGTTTTGAACATCAGTTGGACCCCTAAGAGGGATAGTTGACATGACTTTGATATGTGAGGTACATTGAGGTACCCTCTTATCATCATGCCACCTACAGTAGTGAAAATCAAGTTTTCACAAATTACTGGCTGTTTGGTGATTTCAACTCATCCCAAACAAAGTACTCAATGGCGGTCACAGCCCCAAATAGCAGAACAGGAAACATGTTTGAAACCACCAACATGTATCCTTGATACCAATGAGAAAACACATGGCTTGCTGCATTTCAGCTTCTTGTGAAATACCATGTTTTGCGTAGGCAATCCCATCCACCGATCGTAATGACCTACCCCCGATATGGCACCCGAAATGAAACCATACCAGACAGTGGTAAACCAGGTGTTCTCTTTCGGTGTGCTTACCTTTTTGTGAAGGGATGGCTCTCTGAGGAGGATCATCTGTTGAAAACGGGGAATTCGATTGATAGGCTTGGGCTTGAGGCTTGATGCATGTTGCCCCCCTAAAATAGACACCGAAACCACCAACAGACTGGATCCTCCAGCTGGATTCTTAGGTGCATTGCCTCCAGTGGAGATGACTCGCAACCCCACCTGCCTTGGGCTGAGTTTGGATGGCTTGAGCCACGGAATTCAGAGATGTCAAGCCGGCACCGAAGTCCAGGGCCAGAAACGCGCTGCTACACGTCATGGCGAAGCGTTGAAATCAGTTTCAAAACCCCTGAGGCCGCAAGTCTTGAGCCAAATGGAGGCTAAAACCGGTTGCCCACAGATCATCAGCCAAAAGCATACGGCAATTTCTTGGGTATCGTCCATCCAGATGGATCTTAGAAAGCAATACAAATGGCATACAGCAATAAGTTAATAAGTGGATCAACGTGGTTCATCGATGTCTGGCAGCGTCTTGACCAGGAATGCGCATGCCATGAATCAAAGCTTGCACTCCAGCCTCCCATATGGATCGTGCCAGGGCACAGTCGCTAAAAGGCCTCGTGGCAGTCTAAGGGGTGGGGTTCAGGTTCCTGAATAAGGCTTGTGCCCCTTCAGAAGGAGAAGCTTCATAACTCAGCCACAAAAGAATTAGCACTGTGAACAAATCTTTGATCGTCAGTATGTTAAATACAATTGAAATACAATTTCTTAGCGCCTTTTTGCCCCTGTGCGACAGGTCGTCTCGCACAAGCGGCTCGCGAGCACAATTCAGAGCAGCACAACCCTGCCTGGGGGTACTTCCTGCAGGCACTGCGGTGGTTCAGCGCAGGCCCACCAGTTGGTGGCATGATCTGCGCCTGTTCCAGCGCTCAGCTATGGTGGGTGGTGCATGGGCATCTGATTGGCATCCGATGCAGGGGTGCCACGGCTTACCAAAATCGAATGTTTGGGAGCCAACTTGAAAGGATAGGAAGCGTTTGGGAGCAAAATTGAACCCAACAACCGCTAGAAAACTCACGCACACACACACACACAAACATACCTTTTGATCCCTATCTTGCTGGGCATCGTTACCATCGCGGATCCTTTGATCATCCCTTGACTCTGCCAAAAAGGTCACAGCAGGTCCACTCTACTTAGCGTCTTTTGCAAGTCCAAACGCATGCCCAAATCGACAAATGCTTGCAGACGGCAACTAACTGGATATAATATGATATCATATGATGTCACCTTATATTTATATATATACTACATAACTGGATAAAAGCGGGTTCTGTGCAACGACACTCAGAGCCGAGTCATTCTGGGCCTGTAGATTCGACCTTTTCATCAAGGTCATCTCCATGTTCATCCTCAGCAATCAAAACGGCCCTTTCCATCATTCAGACACAAAATCCCCACCTTCCGGGTTCCGTGTCAGTTTTCTGGCAGCCGCCCTTGACTCTTATGGCAGCCAACTGCGATGATGGAATGTTGATCAGGTTGGCCTGCATTGCCCCCCCTAACAAGTGCGGGATGTTGCATTTCCAGCCTACCTGGACCATCGTCAAGCTGAGATACGGTTCAGTGTTTTCATCCACAGAACCACTTGAAATCTGAAAGGAACAGCGACCGAATCCCTGCAATGTTTTTATGGTGAAAACCCTGGTTCCTGATGTTTCCCGATCAAGTTCCCGTTAAAACATCCAGCCATCCAGCATCACTATACACCCAGTGCCAGAGACATCAATCAACATCACCAAATTCAACCCGTTATAATTCTGGCGTTTGCCCTTAAACCATCCAACCATTCAGCCCAGTGACATCACCCGAAAGTCCCAAAGGAAGCCAAGAACGAGCCAAGGTGCCAAGCACGCGCAGCATCTGAAAACAGGTTCTGACTCGCCCTGCGTGGTGTTTTTAGGCTTGACTTGGAAGCTTACCTGTGGGGACCCAAAGAGGAAAGAAACAGGTCAGGTGTGACACAGCAATGAGGTTGAAATGTGGTTGGAAAGCATCTGCTACTGTTGGAGCTTGGCATTCGTGAGATTGCCATAGCTTAGGCTTTTCACTTTTGGAGATCAATCAAATTCAGTCCACTTTCAACCTGGCTGGTGGTCTGGCCCACACCAGATATTTTCCGGACCACCAGAGATTTTAGTCAATTGAATTCAATTCATGGTGAGTCCAGATCATCATTCCTCTGGATCACGAACCCCCTGATGTGGGATCCCAAAATCATTTTCTGGATGGTGTTTATCACCGGGCGGTCTGCAAACTGATTCACCTCCAACCATTTTCCGCCGACTTCATGGAGGTCGGCTGAAAACACTTGAAAGGTAAAACGGTAAAACCTCAATGATTCACTAGGGATCCAGACAAATGTTTCGAAGAATCTGCTTCACTTTTTTGGGGTACCCAGAATCCAGAACATCCAACTCAAAGGTTGCTCACTCTTTTCTGAGCACCGCTAAACTTGGACTTGCTTACTTGAGTGCCTCCCCAAAAACAAGCAAGATCTTCCCAGTACATTCCCCTACTGTAGGTCTCCCATTTATGGTGGATTGAAACTCAAACATCACCAACTCAACCAATCCAAGTAAAGATAGGTACTAAGAGTATATCTAAGTATAATTAAGTATATGCACGTACATCTAAGTATATCTAAGTATTGGTACCCCAACAACTTCGTATCACTTTCCAAACGGAAGCACTGGACACCCGAAGCATGGGAGCGACGGCCTTGGAGAGCCAATTGCCGAGGACTCGGCGCTGTCTGCAGGTGCTGCCTTACGCCAGTGGAAAGGTCAGGAGTGACCCAGTAGGCCAGCAATTGGATGCGGCCATATATCGATATGTAAACACACATATACATATATCCACAATGTATATATATATATACACATATATGAGTATATAATCATTAATATAAAGATAGAAATATACATACATGTACGTAAATCGTGTTGAACGAGCCACAAATAACGTGGCCTGACTCTGCTGTAGACAGGGTTTAGCTGACAAACATGAAGGAATCAAACAGCACAAAATAAAGATCATCTACCAACAACTGTCCGGAAATCCCCAATGTAGTCAATCAAAATGTGGATCTAACCAATCATGCAGGGATGGATAGGTCAATAGGTCCTTTATCCAGGAGTTATAACTAGGCATGGATATACAGTACAAATGGTGAGAACAGCACGGCTATGTAGGCTTCCAAGGCTGCGGCAGTTCCC
>BGPT01000667.1:54750-85814 GCA_003297045.1 Symbiodinium sp. clade C Y103
TGGTTTTGCTTTCATTTCAGCGATGACCCCACATGGCGCAAACTGCTGACGTAGCCACTCTCCCAGCTCCCTTTGGCACGTTCGTGCCTCTACCGTGCTCTAGTGAGAAGACGCAACGCCATGGGATGAATCCTGACACCCCGGGAAAAGATTGGGGTAGCATGACCTCCGGTAAATGCATTTGGAAGGGGTCATTGCAGGTATGCCGTATACCAACACAGCTGCACTAGTCAGACAGTCATACCCTGTCCTTTCCAGCACAAAGCGCACTAAAACATGTACTTGCATGGTTTTATGATGGTGCGCCCTGGAAGTTTTGGCCTTACTTATTCTGACCATATCCAAGTCTTGGTCTTGGCCCTTGTCACACTCCCTCTGGAACAACCACTATCATATTTTGAAAGAGGGTTCAGAACCGGCAACTTCGGAATGAAAAACTCAAAATCCATCAAAATCCATGTTATCCATGCTCCAAACTTTTCCAACTACATCTTTGCTGGACCAATAGCCAGGCAGCATATGCAAACACCATGTACTAACTCCCAACTGTACAGCGAAAAATGGTGGCTCCGAGGCCAGAAAATCCACCGGGCCAAGTCTTGGACTTGAACACACTTGACCTCGCCATGCCAAGGTTCCAAAACAGAACCTCAATTTCAGACACTACATGACACATCAATGACGCTATACATGAAAGTTGGCGTTCCCAGCTTCATCCGTTGTCTCACTTGCGAGCCCATCTGCTTTTCCGTGCTTCCGCAGCCTCTGCTTTTACAGGACCCAAGGTCAGCTCCGCCTTGCTGTAGGACACGTCCATTCGAACGGCATACTTCACTCCAGAGGTGACCATCCCTCCACGGTGGTACAACTCGTGATCAAACACAATGGCCTTTCCTGCTACGGCTTCGATTGGCACCAACTGATCCGAGATGAAGGTGGTTTGGCCGCCTCCAAAAGATGAGTTCAGGTACAGCCGCACCGTCAAGAAACTCTTTCCATTCTCATCTTCATGCGCACAGTCGGTGTGATCTGCATGGTGCATTCCTGGGAGATACTTCAAGAAACGCAGTCGTTGGTTCACACCCAACCTTGGAGTTGCTGGCCGGAGTCCAGAAACATCCTGACCGTCCAAAAAGAGTATGCATCCATCTATTTCGTGTTTTTTCGTTGTTTTTTTTGGTTTATCATTCTCCATCAATACATTGATCTATGCATCCATTCATCCAGCCAGCCGTCCATCCATCCATTCATCCATGATTTGATCACATTCAACATCAATCAGGAATCCAGGACGGAATGCACTGTAGAAATAATCTGCCCACACAACGGGGGACACACACCATCACCTAAGATTCGGACCTAGAGTCTCGCTTTATGGATCAATTATATTCTTATAATATAATATTATATAATATATATACATATATAATATATAATATGATATAATATGACTGTATTTTGAGACTGGTACTATCTTGGGGCATCTTTCTGCACTCGGTGGGGGTTTCAACCCAAAGTATCACCTGCCGGGCAACAGCTGTTGCTTGGATCCCACTGGATACTCTGCCGGAAGCAGCGTGGCCATTCGTCGCGTCAGCGCCTGAGCGATCCGTGGCGCGTCCAGCAGACAGCGATGAGCGTAGCGGGCCATGGGGTTGAACCCGCGAGAGCCTGGACAGAGTGCACTGGGGATGACTTACTCCCAGAAAATGGTGATTTCAGTGGGGGTATTATGGAGATGTAACTGGATATTGTAGGATATTCATGGGATTTAATGGGAGACTGATGGGTATATCAGTAATACTTGTCTGGTCATGATACATGGCTCGCTGGGAAATCCTATATAAATAGGGGTTTGAATTGGGAAAACCATCAGTCTATAGAATGGCGAAGGGCAAACCGATCAACTCTACAGCAAACAGTCATTTGTCCATTTGTTTTTTGTGTTTGATGGCTAGTGGGGGTAGTACAAAGCCAACGTACGTGTACTTCACAGTAGGGGCCTATAATGATAGCTGGTTTAACCATGTTGAAACATGCATGAAAATGCCCAAACCGTCTCACAGTTGGCACTAATCAATGGGCCAAGCATTTTCAAAAATATTGGTTTCAAGTTATTTCACGGGAACATCGCTCGGATCCCCGGATTTCTCGCTTTTTAAAGCCTCACTGATAACTTATTCTCCTGTATATGTACGATCAACCGCGAGGACAGAAAAAACACTCCAAATGCATCCAAGCGCGACATAATCCCTCTATATGTTCTCTGATCGACAACTCTACAATTTCAAACATCCTGACGCAAGCCTGCAAGACCATAGCCCTCCTTCTCCGAAAGGTCAATGAGCTGTTGGCACTCGCTCTCACTGAGCAGTCCTGGAAGCTCTCGAGCAAATTTCCCGCCGAAGATGCTAGGCTTCTTGGAGGATCCTAGCCGAATCTCCTCCCCTGGCCCCAGTGGCGTTTGCGCTTCAACGGGGCCCAGCAAGGCCTGCGAGATCTCCGTGGCCACGCTCTCGTTCAAGCAGAGGGCATGCCGCTGGCCGTCCAACAGCACGGCCGAGCGGCCGTCCAGATATTGAACGTTTCGAGGGAGCTCTGGGATTTCTGGGCCCAAAGCACTAGAGATTTTGGAGCTCGGCAAGCCCAGGGCTGAAGAAAGGGATTGAAGCAACGAAGGCCAGTCTTTCACCTCCTGATGAATGAACTGCTGCATGCAGCCGTCTTGTTTCTGCCGAAGCAGTTCCACCAGCATCCGTTCCCGACAGGGCCGGCCTCGGCTGTTCACATCCACATGTTCGGTTCGCATTCGGTGCTCCCATGCATCGATCCCAGAATTCTGGCCCTGCAGTGCGATGCAAATCTTTCGCCGAGGAAGCACCACGCAGCAGCCAGCCAACGGGACAGCTGCCGCCAAGTCTTGCAGTCGTGTGGCATAGGCCCACGGCAAACCATCATGAAGGCACTTCACAGGCCAGTCCAAATGAAATAAGGCAACTGTCTGTTCAGCCGGCTGAAGCTGCACCTGCTGCACCGGCTGCACTTTGTCTTTGAGTTGTGCCCTCAGGTCCATCAACAGAATCCCCAGGCGGTTTTCGCCTTTCTGTGATGGGATGTGATAGCCCCAAATAAGATCCGGACTGCCTGAATGCCCATCCACCAGTTCAGATTCTCCAGTCCTCAGCAACTTCTCTCGCAGCTGTGGGTCCTGAAACTTGGCCCACAAACATCGCGCCATGACATCTTCGCGGATCTCCTTCCAGTCATCTCTCAGGGGCAGCTGTCGTCCCAAGCGTTTGGCATCTCCAAAGCTCAAGCCCGAATCTGTGAAACCATAGGAGTTGCGCTGCTGGTTCTCACGCAACTTGGCAGCTTGAAATGCATGTTCCACCGATGGATATTTCAGACCCTCAAAGTTGAGCTCAGACCAGAAAAAGTTGGACAAGAACCTGGATTTGCTTCATTTTGCTTCAAGGGCCTTTAAACTTTGAATAAAATTCACAATGTCCCCCATAGATTCCCCGGTGGATTGACCAATTGACTCAGGAAATCAAAGAACTTGTAGGGTCCGCTCAATCGCTCGACTTTCTGTTCCAACTCCTCCTTCGGATAGCCCACGTGGGCCACGCTGCGGCGCACGCGCCAGGAGCGTTGCACAGACATGCACTGGTGAACGAGTCAGGGGGGCAAACACAAGTTTGGAAACATGTTGAAGTATCCTAAGCTGCCCAAACAAGTGTTGGTAAACATATGTTAGCATGCTGTCTAAGTTCCTGAAGCTGAACATCCCTAAAAAATCCTTGCACAATGCCAATAATGACGCATTGATATTCCATAGTGACAAATCGTGTGTAAAAAAGCAACATGCGCCCAGGAAACACACATCCATTGTAGGCTGCTCACACAAACATCTTGAAGCTGATTCTTGGGCCGACAGATGCCAAAACATGCCCAAACGAGAATCATTGCTCAGTACATCTCAGCATCATTCAGTGGCACAACATATTTCGATCATTTTCGAGCGAACATCCTGTGCCAAGGGTAAGGGGGCACCAGCAAAACTTTGACTGAACAAATGCTTTAAGATCTCAAACAAACTTAAACCATAGGGGAGATACTGCGAAATTTGCACGACCAAAATTCCAGGCATGTGGAAATGCATCCCAAATATCTGATAAAACTATATCAATCAAAATCATTACTTTTTTCACCCACCCCCAAAGAAGTTAAACCACCCCGCTGATGGAGGTCGTACCAAGGGTCCGGTTGAAGTGCAGTCAGGCTTCTGAAAAGGAGACCAACACCAGTGTGAAGGGTAGCTCCAACCTGGAGGTCATTGGAGCCAGGGCCAAGATTAAGTTGACAAATGTCAATGAGGCCATGGTGCGGAGCTGACTTGCTGGAGGCCTATCCCCTGGGATGGGATCCCCCAGCGGCCCAAAAACCCGCTTCTGACATCCGAATCTGCAATAGTCACTGGAGGTTCATCGGAAAATGATGAACCAAACCAGAAACCAAACCAGGTCACAATCATCACATGGATCAAAATGTCACAGTACACCTCGCCAGGACGAGCCAAAAAAAAGTTCAAAACCTCCACCCATGTGTAGCAGCGGAAGGGAAGTTTTTCACGCATGTGGCCTGAGAGGATTTTCAGAAGAAAATGGTCACCAGGTCTGTTCTGTTCATTCTCGAAATTTCAATCTTCTCAAGCTATTTAGCTCGTGACCCAAGTATCAACCTACTAACCGATCATCCCATATCCGTCGCAGCCGCAGTTCCTTGGCTTTCTCGGAGTTCTCTGCCTTAGTCGCGGCCGTGTCGAGAGCTTCAGGAATGTTCAGGATAGGAGGGTGCCTCCAGTTATGTTTGTTGGATTATGACAGCATCTATACCATCTATACCATTTTTGTTCATTTTTTATGTATACACACAATCATGTACATACGCATACTGTATATATAAATATATGCAATATGCATAAACACACACACACACACATGTATATATATATATATGTATACATATGCATATGCACATATATGTACGTATTTATAGATATGTATATTCATATATCTATACTCATACAGAAAGAATCAGAAAGATATAGATGTATCTGTCTTGGATTTATGTATGAACCTGATGATCCTGATGAAATCGTTCTGGCTCCCAAGTCGCCCCGCTTTTTCAGGTTGGTTCCCTACGCATGATGATGTCGTCCCACTTTGATCTCTGCTTCCATAGCCACGATTGCGCATGCATTGGATGCCTCGTGCAGATCGCATGGCTGCATGCTTCCACCAGGGCATCTCTTGCAGGCTGGTTGAGGACCAAACTGTTGGGATGGCAAAAAAAATAGACGTATCCTGCGGCACTGGGTGCACTGCAGAAAGACTCGGAGGCTCTGTGCATTCTGAAGGTTTCAGAATCCCTATATACATGATGCATATGTAAATATAAACATATTTACACACATACGCAACATAAACATAATACATACATAGACTATACTATTATATATATATATGTATATATATATATTCCCAAAATTACCGACTCTGGCAAAAGACAAGCATCTCAAGTGGCTCGACGAGCTAGCCAAAGCTTCTCTAAAGGCACTCGCAAGTTCATAGTGCCAAGGGACCCGGGGCATAGCTAGTGTGGTGAGCTTGGATCGTGGCAATGCATTGAGTAGAGCCAACGCTTCTGAGACAAGCAAATCACCTTGCACGCCCAAGTCCAACTCTTCAATCTTAGTCTGAGAATCCTGAGGCCAAAATATGTCAAAATGAGCAATTACTTGGGACCAAAGAGAATCCCAAATCAGGATAGATGTGAAAAAGCAAAACTCTGAACTCCTGTTCTGAGAATCCTCCAAGATCTGTGAGATAACGTACAATGCGCCAGGAGTATGCTCCGAGATCTCCCGCGTCAAACGGGTCACGGAGCTGGTGGGCAAGACCTTTGCCACAAGCTGCAGTTCTTCGACGTTTAAAGAGGTCAAGTCAAGGCTGTGCAGCTTCTGCAAAGCGGCTTCCAAAGCCTCCCACGCACAGCTGCTGACTGTTGACACGAAAAATGCAACTGCAGCAATACCTCTGAAATTGGGCCAAATACACTTAGGAATGCCAACATTAGGATTTGATTACCCTTTTTCTTGGGAGCCTTTTGATACGAATGGGGGGCAAGTGGAGGACTGAGGCCAGACATGAAAGCCACCGCAAAGAAAAGAAGCGCCGAGCTGTAGCAACAAAGCCGGATGCAGCATCACTACAGTAGCACCTAAGCACTTTTGGATGCTTTGGTCCTTTAAAACCACCCAGGTCTACTAAAACCGAATCACTACGAATCACTGTAGATGGAGCCAGTCCAATGCCAACAGAACATCTGTACGGGGTGTCTACACTAGGCAGCCTGTTTCTTGGTACCATTGGGCCTGCACCCCACCAACTCTTATCACCTTGCTCCAATCCGTGTCCAAATTGGTCAGCTTGCTGCTGGGCACTGCTTTTGCAAAAGCTGTGATCTCCTCTGCACAGCTTATGTCGAAGACTGGCAGGTTCAAACGCAAGGTTTGCAATTGGCTTCGGGGCAATTCTTTCCTGAGTTGCTGACCTATGCTGACCTCACTGAGGTAGACCCACAAGATGACCGGAAAGTGATGGAAACATGTTGAAAAAAGGTTCAGAACAGTTTTAGGTTTTTTTTTGATCAGTTTTTTTTTTTTTTTGATTTCTTGACTGGCACCATTTGCCTTGTATTTGCAACAGTTTGGAACTAGAACCTGTGATTTTGCATGGTATTTGCTACATTTTGGCATGTTCACCTTCCATTTTGCATGGTATTCGCTACATTTTGGCATGTTCACCTTCTTTTGCATGGTATATATGGTATTTGATACATTTTAGCATGTTTGCATTCCATTTTGAATGGTATTTGCTACATTTTGGCACTTCAACCTCTCATTTTACATGATATTTGCTACGTGAGGGTTTCTTCAGGGTTTCTTTAGGGTTTCATTTTGGGTTTCATTTAGAGTTTCTTTAGGGTTTTCTTTAGGGTTTCTTTAGGGTTTCATTTAGGGTTTCTTTAGGGTTTTCTTGAGGGTTTCTTTAGGGTTTCATATAGGGTTTCTTTAGGGTTCCATTTAGGGTTTCATTTAGGGTTTCTTTAGGGTTTTCTTGAGGGTTTCTTTAGGGTTTCATTCAAAGCTTCATTGAGGGTTTCCTCCTTTGGGGTTTTATGTAGGGTTTCATGTAGGGTTTCATGTGGGGTTTCTTCAGGGTTCCATTTAGGGTTTCGTTAGGGTTTCATTTAGGGTTTCTTTAGGGTTTTATTTAAAGTTTTATTTAGGGTTTCATGTAGGGTTTCAGGTAGGACTTCATTTAGGGTTTCATTTCGGGTTTTTTGGGGTTTCATTTAGGGTTTCATTTAGGGTTTCTTTAGGGTTTTATTTAAGGTTCTATTTAGGGTTTCATGTAGGGTTTCATGTAGGACTTCATTTAGGGTTTCTTTAGGGTTTTCTTTAGGGTCTTCTTTAGGGTTTTATTTAAGGTTCTATTTATGGTTTCATGTAGGGTTTCATGTAGGACTTCATTTAGGGTTTCTTTAGGGTTTTCTTTAGTGTTGTTTAAGGATGTTCTTTAGGGTATCATTTAGGGTTTCATGAAGGGTGTCTTTCTGATTTCATTTAGGGGTTCTTTAGGGTTTCATGTAGGGTTTCATGCAGGGTGTCATTTAGGATTTTATGTAAGATTTCATGTAGAGTTGTAGAGTTTCATGTATGGTTTCATGTAGGGCTTCATGATGCTTCATGTAGGTTTTCATGTAGGGTTTGATTTTGGGTACAAAAAGCGGAAAAACAGGGAAGCAGAAAAGCAAAGAAGCAAGAAAAGCAGAGAAGCAGAAAAGCAGAGAAGCAGAAAAGCAGAGAAGCAGAAAAGCAAAGAAGCAAAGAAGCAGGAANAGCAGAAAAGCAAAGAAGCAAGAAAAGCAGAGAAGCAGAAAAGCAGAGAAGCAGAAAAGCAGAGAAGCAGAAAAGCAAAGAAGCAAAGAAGCAGGAAAAGCAAAAAAAAGGAAACGCAGGAAAAGCAAAAAAGCGGAGAAGCAGAAAAGCAGAGAAGCAGAAAAGCAGAGAAGCAGAAAAGCAAAGAAGCAGGAAAAGCAAAAAAACGGAAAAGCAGGAAAAGCAAAAAAGCGGAGAAGATCGGAGAAGCAGAAAAGCAGAGAAGCAGAAAAGCAGAGAAGCAGGAAAGCAGAGAAGCAGAAAAGCAGAGAAGCAGAAAAGCAGAGAAGCAGAAAAGCAAAGAAGCAAAGAAGCAGGAAAAGCAAAAAAACGGAAAAGCAGGAAAAACAAAAAGCGGAGAAGCAGAAAAGCAGAGAAGCAGAAAAGCAGAGAAGCAGAAAAGAAAAGAAACAAAGAAGCAGGAAAAGCAAAAAAGCGGAGAAGCCGAAAAGCAAAGAAGCAGGAAAGCAGGAATCCAAAGACTGATCAAAAAAACAATCCTAAAATAATTAGCCCTCCGTTGAAAAACGTGGAGAGATATGTAAAGACTGTGCAGTGAAATCAGCAAAACCTTCAAAGAACTGACCCAGTCGCGCCAAAGCCGCCACCTCTCGACAATGAACTGACGCAATCATCAATTCCAGACTGACCAGTTGGCTCTTTGGCAATGCAATTGCCAAGGCCTCCAGGGCTGCATCCGACGGTAGGTTGATGGTAAGGGAAAGGTGCTTCAATGACACCCCCTTGGACAGTGCTTTGGCCAAAGAGATGGCGCCCTGCTTGCACACATAGTTCCCATCCAATCGCAGATCATAAAGCTGGCTACCTCGCAGCAATGCTTTTGCAAGAGCCTCCGCACCTTTATCCGCAATTTCTTGAATGGACAAGTCGAGGACCTCCAGTTTGCTGACAGGCAATGCGTTCGCGAGAGTTTCAGCTCCCAAGTCATGGATCTCATTCTGTGAGAGGTCCAAACTGCGAAGTGAACAACTATCAAGGTACATTGCCAGTGCCATTGCGCCATTGTCTTTCAGCTCATTGCTATCCAATCTGAGTTCCTTGAGCTGACTTCCCGCCAGCCCACGTGCAACCTCAACAACCTCCTGGCTGGCCATGTTTGGATTGTTTCTATCCCGTAGAAGCATGGAGGGGACATAAAAATAGCAAATAGATGGTCTAACCAAACTATGCTCCTATTGAGTAGCACTTTTCATCGTCATTCAGGCAAACGACAGTGGATGCCAGTGGCAAAGTTAGATATACAATTGGTGAGATGACGCCAATGATGCGGGCTGGCAGCATTGGTGGCTCACAACTTCTACTTGGGATGTCTGAGAATAGGATGCCCCCAAACCCAATTGTGCATCATAGTTTTCCCCATCAAGACAAACATAAATCAAATGGTATAGCAACATTTTGGACAGAGCATGAGAGACCCGCTCGGTCTGCGCAGGGGGTTCATGACACTTTGCCACAACAACCCCGCATCGCGCTGTCCTGGGACGACAACTTGTTCTTTCCAATGTCCAGCGATTGCAACTCACTGTGGGGAAGAACTTTTCCTGAGATGCGGTGACATGTGAACTGCATATCGCGGAACGCATACATACAAATCACATTAAATTCGATTCCCATCATATGACTTTGCACTACACTACATCACATTACATTTACATTTGCGGCTGCATTTGCAAGTATGGCAAGTATGTTCCATTTACATTGATGGTTCCATTTGCAATTGCATTACAGTAAATTACGTTATCATTGCGTCACCCTATGTTACATTAAATTCCATTAGGCCACAGTACGTTACATGACATGAACAACATTGCATCAATCGCAAGCATTACTGAAACCATACATTCATACATGCATACATGCGTGCATGGATTACAGAAACGCATAACTTGGTACGACACCAAAAATGCATTACAGTAAATTACATCATGTTCCAAATGACTTTGAAAGAAACTTAAATGGTACTATTTCACCACTATCTATTACTTGCATGTTCTGAAACTAACATATCTTAAAATTACATTACATTACATTACATTACATTACATTACATACCATACCATACCATACCATACCATACCATACCAACATACATACATAGATACATACATAGATACATACATAGATACATACATACATACATACATACATACATACATACATACATACATACATGATACTAAAAACTACGTGGAATTCCATTACGTTGCGTTACGTTGCGTTGCGTTACGTTGCATTACGTTTCATTATATTAAAAAACATCACATTGCATCAATAATTACAGAGAAACATAGGCACATAGAGACATCGAAAAATAGGTACATAGGTACATAGTCACATTACATTCATTGCCTTCCCTTCCATTGCATTACACTACAGTACAGCACACATACCTACCACACCACCATACATCCTATACCTTCCATGCATACTATACCTACCCTACATACTATACCTACGCATTGCATTCCACATACGTTACAGTACTATGTACAGTATATTACCTTCCCTTTTCTTAGCCTTTTATTGCTTTTACATTACATTACATTGCATTGCATTGGATTCCATTCCAGTCCATTGCATGACATTACGTACCATCACAGCACATCACATCACATCACATCACATCACATCACATCACATCACATGCCTTACATCCAATTCAAAGACAACTTACACAACATACTAAAACAAAATCTGAACGGACACAGCCCAACAAAAAGTAACATAAGAAGACATACCAAGACGAGGCTAAGCAAAGCACAACATACAACACCATACAATACCGTGACAAGACATCACCCGACATAAAATGAAATGACATACCGCATCACAAAATAACAAAATAGAAAACCCAATGCCAACACTGCACCAAATTACAGTAAATTGCATCACATGAATGTACCATACAACGCACTACATTGAATAACATTAACTTTCCACACATGCACATGCATGCATACATTCCACACGTTCCAAACATTGCATCCACTACACAATTCAAATCCATACAGAACGTAACATGACACCAATGACATTACACAATGCAACATTCCTTGTTTAATTGCATTACATATCACACACGCACACACAATATACGAGTACGCGCCAAAGGAAATTTGGTTAGCAAACTTCCGAGTTAACGACAACTGCTGATGTATAGCTGCTTTCACATCATCATGTCGGCCACACATGTAGCAACACTAATTAGTGGGGACGTGGAGACAGCAGTGGAAACCTTGGACCAAGGCAAGGTGTGTCACCAAGGGAGGGTCGATCTTGTTTCTGCTGGTCGCCTCTTTCTGGATTTGCTGAAAAACTGTGAGCAGAAACTGGTGGGCGCGAACCACTTGTATATGGAACAGGAGCTAAAGAATGTGTACGAAGCTGTAGCGAGAGCTCGAGATTGTTCAAAACAACCCAATCACCACACTCTGGGTGTAGCGCTGATCTGTGCGCGAGCGATTTGTGGTCCAAAATGGTGTCAGTTTGATGATGCGCACGTGCTATGTGGAACGGAGGCTGGAGGTTGCTAAACACATTGCAATCGGTGTTCGAAGAGAGGAATTGGGTTACAGAAGAGGTAGCTCAACCATGAAGTAGCTGAGAGAGAGAGTTAGCTCAGAGAAGACGTAGGTCAAAGAAGTAGCTCAAATAACAGGCAACTCAGAGAAGTAGCTGAGAGAAAACGTGCCTCAGAGAAGTTGTAGCTCAGTGAAGATGTGAAAGGAGGTAGCTCAGAGAAGACCCGGCTTGGGGAATGGCTAGCGCAAAGAGGCATGCAGACATCCAGGCACTCACTCACGTCAACTCAGTCATCATGCTGTCATTCATGTATTCAAAAAATCATGTAGGCCTTTGATGTCCTTTAGCTGCTGCTCTTTCCGAAACTTCCGCCCCGGCACGGCCGGGCGCTTCACTACTGGTACATATACATACACATGCAATATCATGCAATTATATACGGTATTGATTTATACTGCATATGTTTATGTAGGCATTTCATATCACATACTGTAATATCAAATCATATCAGATCAGTTCATCTCCTAAAGCCCGATGTGGGAGACGTCACAACCCGAATCAGGACTGGTAGAAACCTTCTGCTGGCAAGTTTCGCAGGCTCTCCATCCACGGATTAGTTTGCATCATCGTACGGTAGGGGCAGGCATTTCTAAGATTCAATTTTCGTAAGGCAGACCCTGGCAACATGTCGGTGATCTGGACCAAAGAAGAGATGCTCAGAGAAGTGTCCTGGAAACTGAGACTTTCAAGGCCTTTCCCAAAAGCCGCGATGCTGGCAACACCTGCGATTTGAATCATTGGATTGCCGCGGAGATCCAAATGTTTCAGCTGGCTTCGAGGCAAAAATGTGGCCAGCGTCCTCACCTCCTCGTCACCGATGCTGCTATCACTAAGGTCAAGGACTGTCAATGGCCTATCCAGTAACGCTTCAGCGAGGATCTCCGCTGCGTTCCCTCCAAAGGTGTGAAGGGCAAACCGCTTCACCTAAGCAGTTGCTTGATGCGGATTCCCAGCTGGATTGTGATCATCCCCAATACTCCCCAAATCTCCTCAACATAAAAAGGGACCACGTCAATAACCCCGGGGTCTCTTGCAGCCACTGCTCGTCTTCAGTGCAGCGGCCCCTGAAGAAGTTGGGTGGGACGGCAGTGGGGATGATCTGCCCCTCGAAGTTGGGAAGACACGCACATCCACTGGGGAGGCTTGCCCCTCGGGTTGAGGCTGGACAAGGTCGTGCCCGGCAGCGCCCAGTCCAAGGGGACCCAGGTATGTTGCGATCAACTGACCTGGCAGTGATTATACCTTGGTGATAGCGGAGTTCAAAAACGTTCATCAAAAAATAGCAGCAAAAGGTTTCACAGTGAAACGTGCCAAGATTGTTCGTTAGTTGAGGAGTACGGGTTGACACTGTAACATAGCGTGAAAGTCAATAGTTGCGACAGAACTAACATCGATAATTTTGACTTGTGTTGACCGGGCGTGGTGGTGAAGTGCTAAAACTGATCCAGCATGTACACGAAAGAAAGGACAAATCTGGACAATGTCAGTCTCAGCCATCCAGTTTCTGTGAATTAATTGGCATCGATCTCTAGCTGCGGAGAAAATTGTTTGCTTTGTCTGTTCCCAAGACACCGGCATATCCAGGTTCGCAGTCACAGCCCGCGGCTACACTGTCGCCAGTGGAGTGTGGAGGGCATGGAGCAGCAACACACAAAGAAGTGTCGTTGCCTGGGCAAAAGTAGCTGCCGGCCCACGAAGGTTGTTCCTCATAGACTCATAGATCATCATAGTGATCATTCTGTAGTACCAAGTTGTAACAATATTCAGGCATGCTTACCCATCGTATGATAACAATATGTAGTGGGCATTGATATTTTTCTAAGTAACACATATATAGTATAACATTGTATACAGCAACAGCAACAGCAACAGCAACAGCAACAGCAACAGCAACAGCAACAGCAACAGCAACAGCAACAGCAACAACAACAACAACAACAACAACAACAGCAACAGCAAGAGCAAGAGCAAGAGCAAGAGCAAGAGCAAGAGCAACAGCAACAACAACAACAACAACAACAACAACAACAACAACAACACCAACAACCCATTGCGCCGCCTCTGTCATTGTCACACTGCCCAAAAGCTGGACAACCGGTTTTTTGGGTGCTGGTGATTGAAATGCAGCGGCGTATATCATTCAATGCAATGCAATATTTACGACCATGCACACCTTGTGCAATTATATGTGCAGTATATACACAGGATTACATAGGAATGTTGATAATGGACACTTCATGATGCTTACTAATTATGCCTAAACGATCTTACATAATCTTGTATCAATGCCTTTAATGGATCTTTTTGCAGATATTTTGACACGAACAGGATATTGAGCACATGACACGGCAGGGCACGCTGGAATGACTTCCTGCCTCTTTGGTATCCCGAACTGCACTCACAGTGTGGCAAATCCGGGCTTCCAGGAAAGGAATGTCCGGAGCACGGCTCACCGGTAAGCTGGTTGGAAGCTTCCCCACAGTTTCCAGAATAGAAAGGCGTCCAGGCTTCTGCAACGATTTCACCTTGCATTCCTGGGGTGTCGCGCGTTGGAAAATGTTGCAATGCTTCGATCCTCCCATGGTCCTACTGAGACGTAGCATTCTGGTGAGTTCTGGAAGGTATCCACCCTAACAGGACCCACCTAGAATGCCCATGCAAACACATGATCGTTTCCCGTCCTGGAAAACAGCGGCAACCAGAAGGCACGTCTATCCCATTGGAGAACGTTGGGCACAGCACTGGTTCACACGCGAGAAGCAACATCACTTCAATCGCCGCTTCTTCTGGGTGGCAAAATGATGAGACAGAAGCAACCACAAATGCAAACTTTTGGTGATCAGGAATGAACATGCACGAAGTCCATATCTTTTGTTTTCCACATTTCACATGCTAATAAAAAAGCTCAAAACATCAAAAAACACTAGCCAAACTTCTCAGCTCAGGCACTCATTGTTGGCTTAAATCCTGGCAAACCTTAGATTTGCTTCAGGGCCCCAGAAAAATAAAAGATTTTCCCTATGGATTCCCCACATGGAAAATTTCACAATAACCTGAAGCTTCTCCCAGGAAACAGCGGCAATTTGGTGCCTCGCCTGTAGAGTTGGCCGGACATGGTCTTGCGATGCAGCCGCCACTGTAGTACGGAGGACCCACCTCTGGCCAGATCTCCCCTTGGAAACCTGGGAGTTGAAGATAGGAAAATCGGGGGGAAATCATCGAACTGCTTTGTAGTGGACTTCCCCAAATGGAAAATATCTCAAAGAATCACCGACTCAGCAAATCTAAGAATCCTTCATCGCAGTTGCATCCTTGTGAGATGAACTTGCCGGAAGACGATGAGTTTTGTGGGCACTTCACCGGAACGCAGCTGCCGGAATATCTCTGCAAGGAATTACCTTGACTGATTCACATCCTGAATGTCAATGGATTGGTTTATGGTAAAATTTACAGGAAATCATGGTTTTTACCATCAAATATAGAGGTTTCCTGTAAATTTTCCCTTAAACCAATCCAATGAGAATGTGTAGTAGAAGGGACCTATAATATTAACAATAGAGATCCTCAGTAGATCCCCCATTTCTCTTAGATGAACTACTGCAGAACTACAACACATCACTGACTCAGCAAATCTAAGGACGAATTACCATTGGATGTTGGTGGAACATGGTAGAACCCACCCCGGCGCGGTGCCCAAAGTCCAGTCTGTCATGCACTACTTCTTACTTCGCATCATACCTCTATCATACCCATACTCATTCATATTCCATCATGGGTAATTGTTCAACAATTCCCCCAAAGGGACACCCCCCAGTGATACTTGGTCAATAGACCCTTATTTGTCGGTCGTTGGTGGTTCACAAACCCTCAATGCACCCAAGTTGCTCCAGCGAATTTCCCCTTCAACGCCGGCTGGGCACGGTATTCCGCACTTAGCCATGTGGATATCCTGAGCGTCAGTGAGTCAGTGGAGCAAAAAACCTTCGGGTCTGTGGGTCAGTTCTGGGTCATACGGTCTGTAAATGGTCCGTTCTTCCAAGTAGTAACTGGGAAAGCAGCATAGGGTCGGATAGTGTCGGTTTGCTTTTTTCCTTGCTCTGGTGAAGCAAATGCTTGACTCAAAGAAACGATGTGTAAAGTGGTGACTTGGCGCATCTGCCAATTGCTCCTCGGACTCCAAAAATATTTATATACTTGCCACCAGTCAATCTGTGGCTGATCTTTGAATCTTGAAAATCGCAGCCCTGACAAAAACCATGGGCTTCTTCGTTTGACACACGTCTTTTCAACCCTTGTCAGAGAAAGGAGGCCCATGATGCATGGGAAAACCGAAGCATGTCTGAAACTGCCAGCCAGCATCTATTCGGCCAATGCTGATGCTGCCGAATTGTCTCACGAGTGCAACGGGGCTCTCGAAGAACGTTGCCAACGAGTGGACGCGGGTTTCTCTGTACTCTCCGACGCAGACCTGGAGCCGGCCCCACTGTTACACTTTCGACCTAGTTCCCATCGGTTACCTAAATTTCTTGCACTTATATGCACATTTTTCACCATTTTTCACTTGGGGGTAGGCTGCAACCACTGCACATCCAAGAATTCAACCTTGTTAGCCCTTCAATAATTTGTTTCAACATCTTCAAAAGCTGCTGGCAAAAGCAGCTGCAACAGGCGACCAGTACCATGACCAGCACCACTACCACGACCGTTGCTGCTTATCTTGTGCTGATTGTCTGTGGTTTTCTCGTTGCCGTGTGTGGATTTATGAGGTGCTTCTCATTGTTGTGGAGTGTCGTATGCATATATGTATATACAGATAGAGTTGTTGCCTTCATTGGGGTTGAGTTCTTTTCCTTGTGATTGTGGTTATCAAATGTTATCAATGGGGTCGTTTGGAGAAGCTTTGCTGTAAAGGAACTATGTTTTTGTTGATGTTTGATGATTTTTGCGGGTTCCATTCGACAGAAAGGGGTAGTTCCTGTAATTCTTCTCTTCATCCAGGTCTGGGAGGTTGTTCTTTTTTTTTCTTCTTGCACCGCGTGACAAAGTTAGTGACCGTTGGGATGACAAGATTCACTATTATCATTCATTGCTTTGGACAAACATTCTTCATCAACCATTCAAATGAACTGAAGCTTTCAAATCAACCCCAGAACACTCTGGAGAGCCTCAAACCGAGATTTGGACAGCGCCCACCTCTGGAGTATCGAGCAAGCACCTGCCACAGAACTCTTCAAGATTCCCGGTGCCTGCGCCCACAGTGAAGGGTATTGTCCCGGCATCTTGGCAATGCCGACTGATCTTGTCACACCCTGGCGCTTCGCAAAAGCAGAACTTCACCGAGTTCCATGCCAGCACCTTGTGGGTCATGCGCCGGCCACATTGAAGCACACACACACACACAGAGGCATGTGTATAATCAATCCCCATTGGAATTTAGTGGGTCACTCAAGTTCACCCATTCTTAGTGCTAGAAAAGTTGTGACCTAGTTAAATTCCTAGAAAATGCAAGAACCAAGTAAAAATGGATGGTTTAGTTGATTAGGCTGAATTATCTTCTAGACAGAAATCATGGATATTTTAACCTGTTATTTTTGAAAAAAAAACCGTGAGACTGCAATCCACCACTTTGTGCCTAGAAAATGATCTGTCATGCAATGACAAGAAGAATAAAAATGATCTTAAAGAACCTTTGTTTCAAAAATTCAGGGTCATAAAGAAGCAATGTTTTCCCTAGAAAATGCCTAGTGATACCCTTGCTAAGATAGATAATCCATCTTCCCCGGGAATCACCAACATAATTCTATCAATCCTGAAGTTCTTGGGATAACAAAAATACACACAACTTAACATATATTGTTACATGTCAACAAAACCTACGTGCTTTTGCATCAATATTGTTATTCTTTTGGGCACCTCAATAAATGTCTAGAAAATGCTTGGAACAATTAATTTGGTGATCCAATATCCTCTCTAGAAAATAACTTGTTATAGGGGGATCAACTTGGCCCTGGGTGAGGGGCTTTTAAGCATTCCCCAGGAATGGCCCNCTTGTTATAGGGGGATCAACTTGGCCCTGGGTGAGGGGCTTTTAAGCATTCCCCAGGAATGGCCCAGGAAGCATTCGAACAAAAGTTCGAATGTATTTTTTTGTTTTCAACCCTCATCTCTCTAGAAAATAAACATCACCAATGTCAGTAGTCCAACTGAAAATTCCTTGGAAATTCCCTGGGGAATATGGTGAAAATGAAGGAAAATGACTGGGTTGGGACTTTCTAGCACCCAGCAAATGGAAGGAAATTTCAATGGGGATTATAATCATATAGTTTTAAACATATTTATCTTATTTGAGCTAAACAGCAAGCCTCCAAAGTTAGGCCCCCACCTCACTAGGAAGATTCAGCCTGAAGCTGCTCTGGTGGGTCTGGTCCTTACCACTGCCGTCCCTTCGAAGAGGACACGACTCGCCCACGGCCGCGCTTCCACAGTCCTTGTCGCCTGGCTGAGCCAAGAGCCCATCACCCGAGCCCAAGAAGCGTCCCACGAGCGTTGCCTCCAAGGGCCCACAGCCAGGTGATGTGGGTCAGCCACACCAAGAAAAAACTCTCGAAATATGAAGCAAATGGATTGAAATGGGACCACTACCCCAATTTATGAGATTGCAAAATCAACATGAATGATCGTGAATGCAAAAAAAACCACCCAGAATGAGTCAGTCTCAAGTTTTGGAACCTGCTCAATCACACCGACTCAGGAAATGATATGGCCTCCGGGAGATGTGCATCACATCTAATTACACCATTCCCGAATTCTGAAGGGACTTGAGCAATCGCAACCTGAGTCAACCATCGTTTTTTTGCATTTATTTTCCCCCAGCTGAAATCACTGAAATCCAAACAAATTCTTGAAGCCACTGGATCCGTACATCACGAAGCTATCATGGCCTCAACCAGCACCTGGCTCTTGTTGGGTGGAACCCTTAGCTCCAGTCTCGACGCCGAAGCATTGACTTCGCCAACCCCGATGCGAACGCAGCCAGCTGAGAGGTTTAAAGGTGGATGGGCCTGGTCCCGTAAATCCTCCAGGGCAAAGAGGGTCATTTTTACTACTTTGGGATGGGTCAAAATGGTCAAAAGTCAAAACCAATAAATAGATATGAATACCATATTTTGGGGAATAAACATCCAACAACGAGCTGTTTCAGGGTAGCTAGGGTGCCAGTGTTTTGACCCACAACCATCTTTTGATGAGATGGGAAATGAATGGGACATGAATCGGACTGGTTGGAACCTGATGGGAATCTCTCATGAGAGCCCGGGATTCTGATGGAGTGTGGCCAAGGTTTATCTGATGATATCTGATGGCACACCATCAAGCCAAGAGGAGCCCATCCTGCACCAGTTTCAGCAGATCTGGCAAGTTCACCGGGGAACTGAATGGAGGCATTTCTTGCACCAATGGTGCTGACAGTGGAACGCTCAGCCGTTGAGTGGCCAAGTACCTCATCAGTGGAAACAGACAGCCGTCTCTGATTTGAGAGAAGGCCACTCTCTGTGATCCAAATGTCTGGCGTGCTTCCAAGCAGTGGAACATGGAACCTACTATCTTTCCACCTTCTCTGGGCCATCCCCAATTCAATCCTGTAACAGAAACAGGCTGCAGCTAGGGGACATGGGATTCAGATTCACCACATGGATGGAGAGTTTCTGCTCAATGGCCTCCTCTACTCTGGCTTTCCTGTGCGAGATTGGCTATGATTGGCTGATTAACTGGGGACATGAAGTGGCCAAGGCGGAAAGATGTGTCAGGCATAAATCACAATATAGCAAATACGTGAACATAAGGTACTTATCTGCACGCATACGCGTCTGTTTGATACCATTGTGGAAATGCGCAGGAACAGCTTCCAGCGGGGCATTTTCCACCCTTGTTTTAAGTACCGTAAAGGTGCCCTTTCGCAGCCAAGCGTCAAGGGTTCCCAGTCCTTTCCGAGCAAATCCTTTTCCTCCTTCAGCATGAAGCTGCGGAATTCGGAATTCCATTTCTTCAATATGTCATCCGTGGACAGATGGTCAATCCTGATGGCTTAAAATCATGGTTTGCCCCCAAGACCCCAGATACCTCTGGGAAATGGATGAGTGAACATGTCAAATCACCATACTTTTTCAGACTTTTTCACCTTTTGTAGGCCTTCTAGCTTGTAGCCATCTACCCATCATAGATTGGAACAACCCTGTTTGAGATGGACGCACCCCCAGTCCTTGGCACAACATGAGTGTTTACATGTTGGCTGGGGCCCACAACCGCCATGGAATATCATGAAATAGGTCCGGTTCTGGTCGTCCAAGGGGCTGTCGGACTGCAGGTATAAGTAAACATTTGTATATGTAAATTATATATATATATATATATGAAGATCACAGCCCACCCATACATTCCAGACTTGGCAGAACCAGGCCGCATGGGCACAAAGTTTATGATGATTCGCAGGTGGTCGTAGAAAGCGGGTCCAAAAGTGCGTCGATATTGTCGTAACATTTGCCGTCGAAGGTCCAGTTGTCTACGGATGGCGCCGTTGACAATCCAAAGAATCCCATCCTGGATGACGATTCAGGGTTCACGCCCAGCTTTTCCTACTCACATCCCAAAAGTCTTGCAGCTAGATCGGTCAATTCCTGTATAAAAGATCTGTAAAGACCAAAAAAAAAGATACCAGTTGAACGCCAGTATCCAGCAAAAGATCCTCCCCAGTCTGGTTTCTGAGATGTGTCACCGTCTTTGCCCATTGGTTTTGGTCCGACTCAGTGCCCTTGGTATCCGCAAAGCCGGGGATATCGAAGATCTTCAGCTCAGGCATCACGGCTCGGGGGTCTCCAAAGGCTGGGCCGGTCACTTCGATGACCTGCCTGGTGTGAGATTCCGCACTGTTGGAGAACTTGCAGCCTTAACAAACGAGTCGGCTGGCTTTGTTTTGATAGATAGGTAGATGGACAGAGAGAGAGAGAGAGAGAGAGGTGTGTGTATATATAAGATATATAGATAGATATAATTAGTAAATTAGTATATATATATATGTAATATAATCAGAAAGACTTGGATTTGAGGGGAACACTAACCAACATTAACCAACAATATAATATGGGAATATTTGGAAAACTCCGACTCTGCAATTTCGTGTGCCAGGAGGTATCGTAAGAACCTGGTACTCTTGCAGTATGGGCTTGGGATTTGAGAGGTGTAGAATGGTTCATTCACTGACTTGCAGGGGCTACAGTAGGACTTTAGCAGCATGGTTTATTCACGGTGGGTTTTATGGTTCATCATGGTTCATACGCAGGTCAGAAACTACATTTGAATTGGTCCCAGCAGCTGGATTGATTCAGCAGAAAGAAACATGCCGAGGACTTGCCAGCACCTGTCAAGCCAATCAGCAAGAGCCTCTTGGTCCAGGGACCTTTGCCATCTGGGCCAACTTTTGATTCCTCAAAGGCTTTTTGGAGCAGCTGATTCCGCCTCTCCAGTGCAAGATTCAGAAGACTTGGAGTACTTCCTCGCATGTGGTTCTCCACCTGTTTTTGCTTGTCCAACAAAGCTTGCAAATAATAGCCGTCCAAATCCCGAATCTTGACGCCAATTTGCCTCAGCAGCATCCAATGCATTTCATCATTGAAAATGAATCTAAACAGCTGCCGAATACCCTGGTAATTCAATCTACGTATGGAGAATGGTCCATCTATAGATAATTTACCCGTAAAACATGGTGATTTTCCACAGCTATGTGAAATTACCCGAGGGTACAGTAAGCCACAACTAGTTGTCGAACTTAATGTCCAAAATCATGGCAGTCAATGTGAAGCCGCCAATCACTCCCCACGATATCTTGCCAGTGCGCTGGGTGAGGGTAGGGCCATGCTCGTCTCCCGTCGGCTCTCTGGCCTTCAGTCGTGGCTGGAGTGTGATGTTCAGGTAGATATCACAGGAACCTTTGCACACCATGGGATCCAAGCGATAACATCTCAGGGAACAATAGTCCTCTGCACCTCAGCCAAGTTGCGCATCATTTGGCTTTGGGGTGAGAAGCAATGCATCACACGATAGCAAATGACATCAAAGAACGCTACTAGTAGCGACACATTGTTTCGGGCCCTACTTGGTGCGTCCTCTCTCCACAATGGATGTCAATGAGTCAAGATGAGTCAATACCCTGCTTTCACCTCGGCATACCTCGGCTATAAACAATCGTAGTAGAGGGGTATCCCATGGATCCTGGATATAACTTTCCCCGCCCATCCCGTCATCCCAAACCAGTCAATCTTTCCCGCAGTTGTGGGTGGTCTGGGGTCTGGGGTTTACAAAGAAGTCATGGCCAGATGAACATGAAAGGCTTTAGGTCCTGTAGGGTTTCCAAAGCTTTACATCAGCTTCCATTTCCCCATATTTCTCCATACCATGGAAAGAAACAGGAACCACAAAAAACAGCCACGAAGACCATGCCATGGTACACATGGGATCGGCACATCCCAAACTTCTCAGCTCAGTGGTCCGCAAACGTTTGTCCAGAAGTCGTAAAGTGGCTTCCTTGAAGGCTTGCGATCCAATGGGACGCCACGGCTTTTTGTGACCCAAAACTTCAGGATTTCCAGATGATTTATATACACACACGTATGTCTAGCCTTCGAATCTAGTCTAATCTAATCCATGAATCTGATGCACACTAGCTAACATAACAAGAACAAACATCACATTAACATTACAGCAATCATATACAATAATAAGCACAATAACAATAATCAAATATGGAATGATCTTGCTTGCAGAGTTAGATGGTAGAAGCCTAGCACGGAAATCTGACTGCTTCGGGCCATGAAATATCGAGAAACATCAGCGGTAACGTAATTGGGAAGGAAAAAACACGTGGAGTCAAAGGAGAGTTGCAGGGAAAATCCACCTTCCCATCGGAATGGTGAAAGACTTCTTCCCCAACCGAGTGGCTCCTGAAGCCTTCAGGTGGAAGAGTCTCCAGTTCGCAGCAAGGTGAAAGTTGATTTCTTGACTTTGCCGCTGAATTCCCGTGGATTCCGGAAAAATCTGGGCCCTGCGGAACACCGTGTGCAGGCCATCCTCGGTGCGACCTCCTACCGTCACCAGAAGGTGGGAGAGACTGACCACCGCAATGCCAAGCGTCCGTTCGAAAAAGCCGCGCATACGGAAAGAGCTGCGTTGTCCAAAGGCAGTTGAGTTCAACGCCATCTTCACTATGGCCTCGTGGGCTCTTCCCAAGTGATTTTCGATCAGAATGGGGGCAGCCTGATTGCAAATATCCAATGGGCACAAGTAGAAGGTGCTGGCCAACGTGGGGTCCGGCTTCCAGATCAAAGTGACCTCAGCGGCCAGCACCTGGAGCCTGCTGCTGGAAGCGACGCAACACTCCCCCCGACGTTGTTCAAACAAACACATTGGCATCGGATCCAAAGTGTTTGTACTTTTCTTGCCATTCATCATCGGATTCAAGATAAGGGAAATAGACAAATGGGATCAAATGGGTTATCAGTCAGGATATAAAGCTAGTGCCTGGAGTACTAATTCGTCCATGATGCCCTACCGGTCAGGTCAGTCCTACTGACTAAATTGACTGCACTGCCAAGCCGCTTCCTTCTTGCCCGTCTCTGGAACGATCCAGCATTCAACACCTTCTACGAAGCGGGGACCTTGGCTCACACCCTGCAATTTGTAATGCTTGTCTGTATGAGTGTAGTCAGATGGCGGCCACATCTAAGTGATCCAATCACATCATGAGTGTGAGCAACCTAGATCTACCAGAGAAGTCAGATCCTCATAGGTCTCAACGAAATCAAAGAAGCCAAATAATTGTGAATGAAAACACCTTTCTTGCCACACATTCCACTGTTTGGCGTTGCTTGCCCAAAATCACTATTGCCACCACCAGCATTTTCCGATATGTTTTGGGCACGGCCATTAGATGCCCACCCCCTTGAGCTAGCCACTGTTGTAACAGCCACTTCCTGTGGCCCCAATAATATCCACATCAAGCACCTGTGGCACGAAAGCATCGCGATACAAGTGCGGAACCTCAGGGCTGCAGTGCAGTTGAACCCCCCCTTTCCATGCGTGCCAACGAAGAAAGTTTAGAGAAGTCAAAGTCAACCCGAATAACGTGAGCTGTGGAAAATAGAACAATAGGATACAATAGGAGCATTGTGATCACAGCAAATGATCCTCAGTAAGTTGTCTAGGCCAGGCACGACTTTCAAACCTCCAATGACCATAGCAACGACGAACAGCACACATACACCTCGGATCCAAGATGGGGTCCCCGGAAATGGATTCATCAAAAAACCAAATGCACACAACGTCAAACAGATAAAAGACCTCTACATACAGTTGATGCAATATATGCAATGCAAACAGGTGGATGTGGGGGCGGATGATCGGATGGAGATGGTAATTATCGGTTCGGTCGACGCAGAGAAACTGAAGTTGGGGGCACCCTACAAAACGACGAAGACTTGACACTTGAGGGGACCCCATTTGACTCATCTGGCCTCATGGGCTAGGCCATGCTGGCCCTACATGTTTAGTGTTGAGCTTCGAGGCTGGAAACTCCCAATTACTGCGGACAACGGATTTCACTGCTTGTGACACTTGAGATGCTCTGAACAACTGGGTCCCAAATCTGCAATCGATCTACAAAATGACAAACTTTTGACGACCTTACCACAGGCCAACAAAGTTGTAGTATGTTGTAGTTGTACCACAAAATGGGTCAGCAAATAGTCAGCCCTCGAGATTTTGCAGAAAAAACGCCGGGCCTATATCATATGAAGTGCATGGTTTGTCTGTGTGTGTGCGCATATGTATGACACAGGGTGAAGCTTCTCTTTTACGGAGCATCACTTATTGCCGGTAGAACCAGGCAAAAACCTTGAGAATACGATACTGATAGCATCAACAGAAGAAACAGAACAAGTCCCAAGATGTCCCAAGGCTTTGTGCAATTATTTCCTGTCAAACTCAACGCCCGCATTCACTCTTGGTACAGCTACTACACTGATCGAACGAATCACACAAGGGGCGGAATAGACGGGCGGGAAATCCAAGGGGTGGAACAGGTCATCAACCGGGAAAACAAAGTGGTTGGTGGGTGGCTTGGCGAGGTAGTGATGTGATTCGTGATCTGATGAGCTACTGAGTTGATTGGCAAATTGAATATAATTGAATAGCAATGCAAGATCAGCGAGTCGATGAGCGAGGGAATGCATTCATGAGCGAGACAATCTGTGACGTATGAGTGGTATAAGTTCGTTGCTGAGTTGATGAGTGAGTGAATGCCGACAGTAGTGTGAGAGGACCAGCCAGTTGGTCACGAGTCATGTTGTTGACCTGTTTCATTGCTCCAAAAAGTGGACGTTTCACTTGCAAGTTTCTTTTTGATCATGAACGACCTTGCTCAAATAAAGAATCATGGAATACCAAACACTTCACAAATCCACAAAAGGAACAAATTGATCAACGCTTTCCTGCAACAAAGGGACAGGTGTGGAACACCATGGCGCCAGGTCTGTCTGACGCCAACGCTGGAAAATGATAAACCAAATGAGGAGCGTCTGTTCCAAAGACCTTCTCAAAGGTTTTTGTACGCCGAAGCTCATTTCCTGACAGCGTAGTGCCACTTTGCCCACTTTGCATGCTGCTTGCTCTGACCTCACTGGATATGCCAGCAGCGTCCAGTGATCTCATCTCAAGAACTAGGGGCTCTGGATTTTCCGGCGTGCGGAATCTTCTACGGACTGCCTTCCAACACCTATCCGGCAGGTGCTGGTTTGTCAGCAAAGGACTTGCTCCATTTGCAAACGTATGACCAAGATCTCCACTTTAGTTGGCGGTTTTGAATGGTTTTGACGTGTTTCAACTTATCCCCCCAAAATACATAACATGTGACAAAATTTACTGGAATGGTCTGCGCATGTCTGCGACAATTTGGATGGGCAAGGATCCACCCACACCCAGGGGACCCAGAAGGTCGGTCCTGTGGCTGTGTGCATTTCAACCCAATTGAGCAGCATTGACCCTACATATACCCTACATCAGTGTGAATACCTCATTATCTACCATGTTTATTAAACAAGGTTACATTTGGAAATCACCTTGCCTCCTGAAGGACGCTAGCACGCAGGTCATTCCCCTGCGAAGTTGCTCATCTGCGAACGTATCGCTTCGCTCTGGCAACGCCTCGAACAGTTGGTTCACTGTGCAGGGATTTTGCATGAAACCCTGGATGCGAAACCAACTGATCTTGGGCGACCTCGCGATGTCCCGCAAGTTCACCATGTAAAAGAGCAATGGCGCAACGCGGGCCACCAACTCAGCACTCAGCTCCTCCCATTTGATTTCTTTGACTCGGAACATGCTCCAGCATAAATCCGCAAGGAGGATGATCATATTCAAACAGGCCAGCAGCATGGTCATCAAACCCAACCAGCTGCCCTGCACCTTGTCCAGGGGCACTTGTAAAGCCATCCCTAGTACTAGGCTCTTCTCAATGGCCAATCTGCGGGTATAATCGATCACCATATAGCAGCAGCTTGCGAGGAGAGCAGAGCACGAAAAGAGAACCTGATTTTGGTGGCTTCAACCGATATGCCCCTCTGAAGGATAGGAAAACAATGGAAAACAAATCCCAAAAATGGATCAAAATGGTGGGGTTGAAGACCGCAATGTCCCCCCAACAATGGGTTGGGCTGCAATCACATCAAGTAGGGATGGAAATTCAAAAGCTTTGAAGCCACCAGCCAGGAACTGTTGAGACCAGCAAACACCTGGAAAAAATCAGAGGGTACAGCGGTGTATCCGTCTCAAAGGCCATTGGCACCCTGCTCAAAGACTGTTTGAAGACAACGTATTCGAAAACAATGAGCCCTGCCAAGCCCGGACAATGGCTGGCCAGGCTGTATCCAGCATGCTTGAAAAGGCTCTGGCCTTCATACCTTTTCATCTTTGTAGGCCAAAAGGGTCAAGCATGGAGAAACTTGTCGACATGGGTCCGAAAGGCCGGAAAAGGATCATCGAGCACAGCGTTCAGCTACACTTCGTGGATGTTATGCACAAAGGTTTTCACCAGTGGTAGGTTTCAAAACTTTCACCGGGCTGAAATAATATGCATTTCTCTAGTTGCATTGCATTCTCAAACCCGTTGATTCAGAACCTATGCAACATAATGGTCCAAACTGTAACTGTATGGGGTTCATATGCCTACCATCACAAGTTGGGTTGAAAATAACATGTGTTGTGTTTGAAACCCTCAACCAGCTGACTCTCACTTGAGAATTCTGGCGAACCTCATGACAAACCAACTGCAGCAGCTGAGTTGACCGGATGACTGATGGATCCTCCCATTGAGGTGATCATGGTCATTGGAGTCACGGGAAAACTTGGATCCATGTGGATAGTGGATATGTAAAGACTGTGCCATCCCCTTGCGTTGGTTCCCCACAGTGGCTTCTGCTAATGCGGATCATGGCTGGTAGTGCAGCATAGTGCAGCCTTCTGCACTATGTTGCAAATTCATCCAATCAGCAACCGATAAGGGAATCCATATAGGGGAACATTATGGAACATTTGCCAACATTTGCAACCATCAGCCAACAAGAGTTTGGGTGCAATTCCGTGCACTGGTCTTGCCACACTCCAACTCCAAGTGCTGCCAGGATTACCGTCGACATCCACGGTGCGCTGGTCGCTTCTCGGAGAGAACCATGGCGACAGCAGGTGTTGTGCTGAGAGGAATGCCCAAGCGCACATGTGGAACACAAGCAAGTATGAATTTGCCGCCCAACGGGGTACCCCTTAAAAAATCCAATTGTTAATCTTCATTTCCCTTATGAATTTTCATGAATTTTCCATAAGATATATAGGGGCATAGATGGCAAAGCCAATTTGTGAACACCAAATGGGGGGATGGAGCCGGTGGATTCCTCACATGTGGTTTAAAACGTTTCTGAGAAGCTTGTGCGGCTTTGTGCAGGGCCCATAGAAAGACACTGTCACTACAGCAAGTGAAAACAACTTCAGATTGTCGCGTCTACTCTCCTGTTCGCATTTCCTGCCCACTGGTGAAACGAGAAGCTAAAACCAGGCTTTCGGCTTTCAATCGCAACTATGACATACAGTAGGTGGCAGAAACCAAATCTGGAGTTCAAAATGCAATCCTCTCAAGCTACAGGCCCTATTTTGGGGCCATTCTGGTTGTTCAGCCGGCCCAAGAAGTGCGTCAACGATGGTCGTTGCAAGTCTCTTTGCCCCAACATGTCATGACAAAATAAATGTGTTTGGATGTGCTGGTGGATCAGCCATGCATCCAGAAATTCATTCCGCTTTAGAAAAGATTGAAACGAACAAAAAATCTCCCAGACCGCAAGCCTTGTTCCCTTACCTTTGATCCACATGAGGTTGTCTCAACGCTTGGAACCCACCAAAATTCAATCCAAATCTATCAAAATCTGCTGATTTATCATCATTTTACCCTCTGGTAATCTCACATAGCCATATGTAGCCATGGAACATGGCCATGTTTAAGAGGGGATGAAACCATCCACTTTCATGGGTCATTTCCATGGCTATGCTAAAAACCCAGAGGGTACTTATTAAACTTGCCACAAAATGGAGGCGCATGGCCCACGTGCACCTTCGAGGGGTCTATGCGACCACACAAGGCGTCATGTCCCTGCCTGGCCACGGGACAAACCACTGGGTGGTTTCCAATGCATGGGTCCAAAAAAAATGAAGGGTCACCCAAGGTAAACATATGGTTTTATATTGTTACACAAAACCACGTTTCCAATAATAAGTTGTTCAAAACTTGTATGTACCTCTGGTTTCTCCAAAATGATCCCTTTTGAAATCTTTTGAGTTTCCCTTTGCCCCTTGCCCACCCAAAGTTTGAACAAACTAGTTTCCAATATCCACACTATCATTGAGATCCTGCTGCTATACATCGTCGACCAACATCCGTCCTTCATTTCTTTGCGTGATATCATCTACAGTCGTGTTGGTGGTATCGCCAGGTTGCCCTCTGGTGATGGCACATAGCAACATACGGCTAAATCAGGTTGCCACAAGCCAGCCACACCCCAAAGCGCAGCCCCGGCAGCAGGTGTCAAAAGGCTTGGCATGTCGCGTTACTCCTGGCCTTGTTACGAAAGAACTAACCAAGATGGGTAGCAAACAGGATTCCATGATTGATACAGTAATTTACCATCCAAAATTACGATTTTATTGGGAAATGGGGATGTAATCGGGATAGCATGGGGGTATAACCAACATGAACCAACAATAGGTTTATAACTTGGCTAACGGTTTAGGGGTGACACATCTACAGTCACAGAAACTGGCTTTATAAACCAACTTATACTGGGGCGGCACCACTTCGCACAAATGGACAACGTAGCTGGAATATTCACCAATACAAACCAATTCCATGTAAAATCTACATTCGTTGTAAAATCTACATGGTGTAGCAAGATAAATGGATATAAATGGGCTGTTTGTCAACATCAATGGGGTGTGTACTAACAGACATGGGCTGTGGCTGGGAAAATCGTGGTCTGGTCAATACTGATACTACACGATAAAGGGATGTTCACTTTACAAATGGGACGTGTACATATGTGTACTACTGTCTATGCACGGGATGTTTTGACTGCTCTATCATCACACTTCCAAGGAGGATAGATGGTGTAAAAGCATGTAAGAGCTGAATTGGATTGTTTAGATTTCTTTGGATCTGTACATCAAGACATATCAAGACTTGGGGAAGCATCTCAACATCCAACCCTCAGGCCCTTGGGCCTCACATCATCCGACCTGACTAAGGCCCTGGCGCCACATCACGCCCGCAACCAAGCCTGCCTTAGGTCCCCAAAATTCAATATCCAAGGGACCAGAAGTTCGTCATTTGCAGCATCAATATAATATAGTTTTATCATAAAAAAAATCCAGTTTGGAAATATCTAGTTTCATCAGTTTCATCTAGTTTCAGCATCAAATTATCATTCAGAGATATTCAGAGCATCCAATTTGGAGGTGCTGACTTCGCCATGACAACCCAACGGGCCAAAGGATGAGGTCGCTGTCCTGGATTTCAGGCCCGGCACCGTACCAGTATATGATGTATGAATTGGGGGAACCATATGGAACCATGGGGAATCCACGTGTAGTTTCCGCTGCCCAATGCCATCAATAATCATCAATATATCATAATATATCAATATCACACCTGTTCCTTTGATTTGGTGAATCCAAAGAAGAAACGATCCAGTCGTCACGGTTGTAGGTGACTAAGTATGTGGCACTTGGGAATGACGGCCTCATGACCTCGATCACTGGAAGTCGGAGATGGGAATGGGAAACGATGGGAAGATGGAAGTCGCCAAAAATCATCAGACACCTCTGAAACCACTTGGTTAACGAATGTTAATCCAGGAGCCATCAGCTTTCCAATGGCCACCCTGGAAGCTGAGTCAAGGACAAAGTGGCCTTGCTGGTCCTGGAAAGCCAGTATCAGTTACACCATCAGACGATCCACGCACAATCAAATGAATCATATGCTAGATGAAGGAAAATATTATCAAATCATAAGCACAAAAGGAAAAAAAAGCCAGCTACACAAAAAGCAAATCAAACACATCAAAAGACTCTCAACATCTGCAAGTAAATTGAGAAATCTAAGGATAGGCATGCAACTAAACAAAACTGAGCAAAGAAACAACATGAAACAACAATATATCGAACTCATCGGGCTCGAATGCACGGTGGGGCGCAAAAGCAAGCTTAGCTTGCTTCAGACTGCAAGCTTCCGTAAAAGGAAGGAATGAAACATCATGAGATGCTGACATGCCAGCTAAATTTCGAGCCTGCTCCTGAACCTTTTGCCTTACCCTTTCCTTTGCCTCCAGCCTCAGTCGGGGTCTTGATGAGGTGACCAAGCATGCATGCAGGCTTCGCCCTGGGGAGACTCGAAAACAATTGTGCTGGAAAACGAAGTACGCAACAATCCAGCCTGTAGTCCACACACCAAAGGCAGCTATGAATCAAACAACTGGGCACCTGGCTGCATGCGACGGCCGCCGGGAAGCAGCTACTTTGGCCACTTCCTCAGCGGCTTTTCTGGCCGCTTCCTCCTCAGCGGCTTTTCTGGCCGCTTCGTCCTCAGCAGCTTTTCTGGCCGCTTCCTCCTCAGCAGCTTTTCTGGCCGCTTCCTCCTCAGCAGCTTTTCTGGCCGCTTCCTCCTCAGCGGCTTTTCTGGCCGCTTCCTCCTCAGTGGCTTTTCTGGCCGCTTCCTCCTTAGCAGCTTTTCTGGCCGCTTCCTCCTCAGCGGCTTTTCTGGCCGCTTCGTCCTCAGCAGCTTTTCTGGCCGCTTCCTCCTCAGCAGCTTTTCTGGCCG
>BGPT01000667.1:85838-101092 GCA_003297045.1 Symbiodinium sp. clade C Y103
GCTTCCTCCTCAGCGGCTTTTCTGGCCGCTTCGTCCTCAGCAGCTTTTCTGGCCGCTTCCTCCTCAGCAGCTTTTCTGGCCGCTTCCTCCTCAGTGGCTTTTCTGGCCGCTTCCTCCTCAGCAGCTTTTCTGGCCGCTTCCTCCTCAGCAGCTTTTCTGGCCGCTTCCTCCTCAGCGGCTTTTCTGGCCGCTTCGTCCTCAGCAGCTTTTCTGGCCGCTTCCTCCTCAGCAGCTTTTCTGGCCGCTTCCTCCTCAGCGGCTTTTCTGGCCGCTTCCTCCTCAGCAGCTTTTCTGGCCGCTTCCTCCTCAGCNGGCCGCTTCCTCCTCAGCAGCTTTTCTGGCCGCTTCCTCCTCAGCGGCTTTTCTGGCCGCTTCCTCCTCAGCAGCTTTTCTGGCCGCTTCCTCCTCAGCGGCTTTTCTGGCCGCTTCCTCCTCAGTGGCTTTGCTGGCCGCTCCCTCGTCTTTCGGAGATGTGATAGGTGCATCTGCAAGACCTTCCAAAACAAGCATTAAAAGATCTCTGACTTTGACAGGCCCTCAATGAGAAGAGCACCAACATGGCCATTCAGCAGGCACCTACATCTGCTGCACGTGCATCTGCGAGGGCCTCTGGAGGGCTGGGAGGCAAAGCACCACTTTACTTGGATGGTCTGCTTGGCGTTGGCCTTTCACGATGTTGACCTGTAAAGCATGAAATTATGCTCAACCTTGGCTCCAAACGCGGCCAACATTTGGACATCTGGATATCAAGGTGTCCCTTCACGCACCCGGCCCACTTCTCCACTAGAATTGGCTAGCGGAGGTTCTGGTGGAACATGTTCCACCATTGGCTCAGAGACTTATCCCATGTCAGTATTTGATCGTTTCACAGAAAGGTCTACCCTCCAACTACTCTTCCACCACCCTCATGCATGCAACATGCTATGAGAATCTGTTGTTTTGACGGGATGTTTTCCGGTCCCTTCAATCTCCAAATGTTAGATTCTGTGACTATGATATGATAGCTTCCTTATCGCCCCAAGAAAATCCAACACTCTTCATTGATAGAACATTAGAAAACACATCTGTTCTAACCTCTGCCACTCCCCTTCCAGCATCCTGCTGGCATTTGCCTGCCGCTCCTCCTCTTGAGCAGCTCGCAAGGCCGCTCCTGGTGATTCTGTGTGAATATTTTCGCCAGGGTTTTGACCCATAAGTTCCAACAGCTTTCAGGATCCAGTCAGTCAGAAATCACATCATTCACAGCACGCGCACCTAAACCCAAGTCTTTCAGAACTTGTTCCACCGACTCACACGCGTTGCGACCTCCATGCCGTGCAGTTCCCATAGGGGCAAGAGGATGCAGCTACAGTATGGAGAATGGCCCAATTGTGGATGATTTGCCGATTGAAAATGGAGATTCTTGGCTACGTTGGCATACCGCATCCTGGATACCATCTGCCATTCCGTTTCAGCAGAATCTGAAAATGATCAAGGTCAAACAACCAGGGTTTCAAATCTGGTGGTTTCCACATTTCTACCTCTGAGGAAGGGGAAAAACCATAAAACACCTAGATGAGTCCTCCAATGACCTCAGAAATAGCTGGATGAAACCACCAATCCTATCCAATCCTCAGGGTCCCGGACATCCCTGTAAGCGTGGGTCTCCAGCCCGTTCGGCTGAAAACCTGCTATATACGTTGCACCGCTGCACCGTTGGGGTAGGATGGGTGCAGCGGGAAGACTAAACACCTCCCCCCTAAGACATAAATACCCATTGAATTGTTACCCATTGTTGTGCGATTTGATGTAATTAATTTGATCCATTTTGGAGCCCCAAATGAGAAAATTCAACACAGGGGGATGTGATTCTTGATGTTCGGCTGCTTTGATTTCAAGTTTAGGTGTCTACAGTACTCCCAGATTCTGCTTGATTTCAGATGCGCGTCATAACGCTTGCTGCGAGGGTTTCCCCAAAAATGTCCGCACGCAGAACTCATTCTACTGCTCTGGCTGCGGATCAAAGCCACCAGATTCCCACCAACATTTCTGAAAAACAAATCACAACCAAAGAAACCCATCTGAAACTCGGGAACCCATGCAGCACCTGGCAGCATCCAGGATGGCGCAAATCTTGGCGGTGCGGTGGCAGCTACCACCTGTGAATGGTCGCTTTTTGGCATATTCCATGAAGCGGATATTTGCAGGAATGTACGGAGATGAAGATAGTCAGGCTCTCAAAAAAGAGGACAATTATATACATCTAGTTTTTTTTTCCCAAACACCTTTTTCCTGCGCGTCAGAGTTTGTTGCGCGTCAGAAGGCGTGGGGTAGGGGGGGCAGTCTGCTGGGGGTGGGGGGAATGTCCCAACGGGTATCTGCTAGGAGGTGGTGGAACGGGGGTTCCGGACCATCCAAGGCCTCCTCGGCTTGGGTGGGCAATTCCAACAAGCTGGCTGCGAGGGCGCGTGCTGCTGCGACGGAAGTTATGGCGGCCCACCGCATCGCCCATGCGGCGGCCGTGGAGCGACTATAATTTGTATAGCCTCTCATACCCCCCCACTCACCAAAATTGGAGGATCATTGATTCTAGATTGTGGGCTCATGATCAACTGTTGCTTTGTGCACGGGGGAAGGCCCAAACGTAACCTACACACTTGCCACCATGTGATTGATCTGGCAGAGATCGGAATCCAAGCACATACATCACTAGAAACACATATATCATCTATGAAGCTGGGAAGGCAAAGTACTTTTAATTATAACGTACCCTCCGGTGATCAAACGTGGCAATGGAAAATCCCACATTTCTAGTTGATTTTCCAATGAAAACCTCCACGTTTAAGGGGACTTTCCATTGCCACGTTTGATTCCCAGAGGCCAAGATGCTTCCATCGTTGTTTTCCAGGCAGCTCTAAGATGATTCTTCGCAACCTGGCCATGGAACAGCATTGCAAGGTATGTCTGAACACTAACTGAATAGTTGCATCCCCAATTTATGCCAATTTCATGATATTTCATCGGTCAATTTGAGTTTTGTTTCCTCCCAACCATGATGAAAGCATGAGATTTTCCGTGTTTTCCCAGCTTTTCCCATCATCTGAGGTCAAGGCCAAAGATTTCCTTGAGGCCTGAGATGGGGCAGCTGAAAAACGGGCCAAGAGGCTCGTCATTTCTTGCACCCCAAAAAGCACCGACCAAAAGGATAGAAAATCGAACATGGCAATGGAACATTCTCTATTTATGGATGTTTTTCCCATTAGAACCTCCATGTGTAGGTGGTTAAGTGGTTTTCAATTGTCACGTTTGATTTCCGGAGCTTAATCATGAAATCGATTGAAATAGTGTAAATGCCACTTTTCTTTCCCTTTGGGTTTCCTGTAAGCCATCCATTTCTTGGAGGTTGATAGTTTTGACCCCCGTGTTGTCTTCTTCCAAGCGTCCCACCTCCGGAATTTTCATTCATAGTTCACCAGCTCTACTGCTGTTTCAACCCTTAACTGTGGACCTCAATCAGGGCAAGACCATCAGCATAGGAACTACGCGAAAAGATATGTGGCTGAATTTCCGTTTGACTCAGGAAGCTGGGCTCTTGTTTTCTTTAGACTCACAGGTTCAATAGCCAAAAACACCTGTGTTCTGTTTTTGGATTTTCGGAAGAACATTCATTCTGTCGAATAATATTGAATAATTAATTAACCGAGCAAAACGGGGAATATGAATAGGATAGCTAAATTCTTTTCATGTGGTATGGTCAATCTCTTTGACCGACCATGAAGTATTTCTTGACCATGGCCAAATTCAAGGAGCTTATCCCATCCAGGATATAATATATACGGGTAAGCTTCTTAAAATATCTTAAAATTGATCCTCGCAACATCCCAAAACCATGAGTTTCAAGATGAGAATGGTCGAACCTTGGACGATGTTTTGGGGATGCCCCCATTCTAAGACCCCCCCCCATATAGGTAAGCAATGCCCTTTCAGGACCACCCCCCACGATTTCCTGCCCAATGTCCTTCTCGCGTGCCCGAAATCAAGGCAGTCGTCAGAACGTCGCGCACCTTTGAGAAGCGGCGAGGTTCTTAAAGTGGGGGTTACAACTGGTATATGGTGATTTCACATGATTTCACCAACAAATGATGGCTAAACCGACACTTTGATGGGGATATCATGTGGATATAAACCAACAGTACGAATCTATATGATAGATGGGTTTGTCTGACAATGGGGTACACCGGTATAAACCCTCTAAATGGCAATTCTAATGGGAATGATGACAATGATCCATCGGAATTGGGGGTACCCAATTCTCAAACAAACCTATATGACCCATATGCATGACAGCAGTTTGAACATTCGATAAACATTGACTAACATGGATTAGAATCAGGTGAGTGGCTGGTGCTTTAGAATTTCCGGTCGAGCCAGTCATAAGACAATTAAACATAATTACTTCAACAACTGAATTTACATGATCGACCGATCATGGTGGATAAAGCCACTCTCATGTCCCACTTGCTAACCATGGATCCTGCCTTTCTGACTTCAGGAATTTTCAACGCGCTGCCCAGGTCGGTACAAGGAACTCACCCCCTCCCGCAGTCCACTGCATTTTGACCCGGAACGATCTGCAAAAGATCCGGAATGATCATGGCGATCCCTGCCCCAAAGATTTCAAAACTAGTCCCGATCAATTGTGAAGACTCCCTAGGCTTTGGAATGTATATATATACATATATATATATATATATATATGCCGTATATCAATATGCTTACATTGTAATCATTGTAGAGATTTGCAAAGGCAGCTTTTGCTGGCAGGCAGTTGGGATTTCCACGATTCTGAAGCTGAACCTGCGCAAATTTCCACAGGTCGGTGAACCAAACCAAAACCTGTGCTGCAAACGGTTGGTCCTGCGGCTGCGGGGTCCAGCAAACACACAGAGTTGACTAACATGGTGAACGCTGCTGAGCAAGTCAACAAGAGGTATTCCATTTGTAGCTGGACTGTACGCTATCTTGACCACAAATGCAGGACTGGAGACAAAACATCCGGCATTTTGACAAATACTTGCAGCTAATTTGCGGATAGCAATCGGAGTTTTGGAGGGTAAGTCCTTAATTCTTGTGAGGTATAAACCTGCCTTTAAAAATTCAACCGAAACCATTCTTTCCGCCACTTTGTTGAATAGAATCACTCATGCCTCATGAGGTTGGGCACATCCCCAAGTTTTTCCCTGAAAAAGACGTGAAACTCTAGACACCGGGTTTGATCGAAAATAGAGTACGCACTACGCACCCCCAAATTTTCATGTTTCTACCATCATGTTTCCATATTTCCCTAGCAAAATCCATGAAATTCCACCAAATTTGCCATATCTTTGCCATTTTCTCTGGGGATCAATCCCCACCCACCGGGCACCCAGCTCTCCTCACAGCCGCGACAGCGGCACCGCCTGGCTGTGCCCGGCCAAGTCCCGGGCGACGCCGGAGTCGGCCTCCAGCCATTGCAGGGTGGGGTCCTCCCGGAGCAGCTGACGCTTCCAGGCCTGGGAGGTCATAGGTTGATATACCAAATATACTTGATTAATATCCATCTATCTGGTTGGTTTTGATGATATTTATCTAGATGGTCCTATATATATCTGGTAGTATTATACCTGGTTGTATTGTATCTGGTTAAATCTGGCATAATCTGGCTGATTCAAAGCTACATAAGGGCTTTCAAAAATAGTTCCAAACTCTCCATCAGCATCCCGGAGGTTTAGCATCGGGCTCAGGGCGAGCACAGAAGGCAATAGCACATGCCAAATAGGAGTGTGAGTATATATATATATATGTTATTATTTAACAGAATGAACTATTTAAATTTCAGATTAAATTTATGCCTCTGAGTGCCAAAGTCATGATGTCATGATATCCACACACACACAGACATACATACATACATACATACATACGTATATATATATATATATAGAAACACATGCATAAATATTTGTCAAACCATGGCTGTGACTTGGCTGGCGAATATACAAAACTTGGTTGATGAATTCCACCAAAAAACTGATTGACATCGATCTACCCATAGATATGTAGGTTTAGTTGAATAGCGCAGTCACATCCGGACATATTATGATGAAACAAATGCACACACACATGTATATATATATAATCTCTACTTGAAATGATGCAACTCGTGGAATTATCAATTAGGGAAACACCATCCTAACATTCAAACCCGAACCCCCGTTTGCAATGAATATGATTTTCCCCTTGTATGTTGCCACCTTGGAGTTCCATCCGAAAACATCCGAAGGATAAATGAAAGCAACTTCAAAAGGTTCCAAGGCATAATATGCCTCTACAGCTGTATCAGCTATCATCTAGCTATCGGATGCCCTTGTGGATGAACACTCGCTGCTGTCTGGCTTCATCCAGGTGCGCTCTTGCGTATTTTGGCTTGTCGTTGTCGAAAACTTCCCTCACTGTTGCTTGGAAGTGAGCGGAAGGACACGGACATGGAGACATACCGGAACCCGGAAACCATGTTTGTGCATGTATCCTCAAACAACCCATGACCATCCCTGACCCTAGCATAATCGGAATGATTTTAAAATATATTTTAACACTCAAACACATGTTCTGTTTTTTACATACAAGCCGTTTCAATAGTTAAGGCACTCCCTCTACAGCGGGCACCATCCTTAGGCCAAGATTCTTAGTGAGCTTGCACACCTCTTCGTCCACCAGAACCAATGGCAGATTCGTCTGCATTGCCAACACTTGAATTCGTGCTGCCTGCTCCAAGTAGTACAAATCATCCTCGGCACTTGAAGAGGAGCTGCGAATGACAACCGGCAAACCATTCTCTTTCCAAGAGCCAATCCCATGCGGATCGGATTGATCTTAATGTGGCAAACCCAAATGTAAACCATAGCATAACTGGATATAAATGGTTGGTAAAAACTATCCCCAAAAAATCCATGAAGAATGCCAGTTGGTTTATAGGTATCCCTACTATGAGCTATCATCAACCCCAGGAAATTGGGCACTATGACCCCCTACAATAACTAATCAACCATCATGTATCAAATATTAACGTCATATCATCCATTATTTCAAAAAAACAAAAAACACATAAACACATTGATGGTGAAGCCCCACGAAAATCCCATCAACAATGGTATCTCCACTGGCTCTAAATGGCCATCATCTTATTGGAACCTGGATGGGGGCCACCGGCTGCGATGGTCCAAGAGTCAAAAGCCTCTGCCACCGTGGAGCCGCAAACGACTACACCATGGTGCCGTTGAAGCCCCACGCTTTTCCTGAGCTTTGGAAAGGAACGTGTGGCAAAAGACGTGAAGCAAGAGAACAAAAACAAACAACTCATTTTAACGCCAATCACTTCAGGGGCATCTTGTTTACCCCCAACCATTATTGGTTTGGTGCTGGGACCGCCGAGATCTTTGATTCTTGAACCCGCTAAACCATGCTACTTCTTTGAGGCCCTTGAGCCCCTGTTGAAAGCAATGCCATTCGATAACGCATTGGATCTGGCGCTCAAAGGAGCGCGATTATGGCTATGGGTCAAATTCCTGGCACCCTTCTGTTCACAGGAAAATAGCTGTTGTTCATTTACGCTCATGCCCGCAAATATGGTATTTCATACGGAGCTTGATCCATCTATCCATCCTAAAGTTCTGACGGAATATTGGAACTCATCAAAGGTCTTCAAAGTTCCCAAGCCAAGTCAGGGCGCCTATCCCCAGAATCATATCCCCGGCTAAATCTCCAAATGTCGTGTTTTTCATAGCCAACTCGCCCTAGAAAAGACATTGATAGATGTATCATTCATGATGCTGCATGATGCTTTTTAATGCTTGATTATGATGCTATATGATGCTTTATGATGCTTTATATGTACTGCTTGGGGTGAACAGTTTCTTGATGCTATTGTCCTTACGAATGAATGTCGACCTATGAGGATTCCACAATCCCTCTGCTACTGAGGATCTCTTTGAAGGTCTCCGCCAAGCGGTTGCCTTCCTGTTTGACCCATAAAGATCCAGGGTTGGGAAAGGGCCTCCAAACAAAGCCTTGATAAACACATGCACACACACACACATGTAAACATCCATATTAACTCATATTAATCCATGTTTCATCATATTAGGTACTGTATGATGCTGCATAGTGGTCATCTAGGAATCTGATCTGAGATGGTCAAAAATAGCTGGTAACCCAACCAACAAAGAGACCAAGAGTTCAGCAGCAACGCAAAGTTGCCCACCATCCGTGGCCTCAGGGTCTAAAACCAAGCCCTTGAAGATCTCATCGTAGGAAATCGCATTCCAGAACCGCAAGGCATTTTGACCTCGGCGTCTGAGTTGGATGGCTATGGGTCCAAACTGGGGTTCGTCTCAGCCACAACTCGCCGCGTAAAAAGGGCCCAACACCACCATCCTTCAGACCGGGTGACAGCACATCTGCAACCGCTCACAATTCGGCCTCAGCTATGGCGTTTCTCATCGTTTTTCTGTCGCGCAAGGCTTCCCAATCAGTTGCAGCACAGCCCCGGAGTGGCCCGGAATGGGTGGTCAATGATCAAGTTTTACATATATAGTTTTACCATTTATTCCGATATTTTGTTGAATGCTCAAACATTGAAGCTGTGCGTACATACAACTCACCACCAACCATTGACCGAGCTGCAAGGAATCACTTTGGACGCAGCATAAAGCAGTCGCATACGGCATGTGGGTGTGCAGCACTGCACGATTTTTCCTTGCGACTTCGCGCAAACATGTCTGAACCATCTTGAACACTGCTCCCGTAACTTATTCTAGTCAGGAAAATGGAAGGTTGCAGAATCGTTGCACTTTAATTTGACTGTTCGGAGAGCTCTCAATCTCGCCCTTACCCCAAGGCTTTTACAGGTCAGCACACGGTTTTGAAGGGTTGGCAGCTGATTTCCTTTGGCCTTTTCATTCATAGTCTGACTGTCATTTCGCCAGAACCTGTGGGTAGTCACATGGCCATGAGACATCTAGCTTCAGAGGTTGCTTGCAGTGACTTTGGCCATTCCCAAGCTCCATGATCAAGTCACTCAACGAGAGTTTATGATAGGATAGTATATGACCATTCTCCCCCTTCGCCAACTGCATGGATGAAACATGAAAGAACATCAGTTCTGGCGATGACATATGGGTGCAAGTATGTACAAGTATGTACAAGTCAATATTCAAAACTCTCCACTGCACAGATTGTGGACATCTGCAGTGCTGCCCACCAGTCTTATCAGTTCCCTTTTTTTCTCTCCCTCTCTCGCTCTCCCTCCCTCCCTCCCTCCCTCTCTCTCTCTCTCTCTGTCACCATCTCGTCAAGTGAGACTGCTAGAGGCACAGTTCCTTTTCCGGATTCCCCGTTTTTGATCCGTTTTCACTATGGGTAACGCTACCATCTTGAAGCTACCACCTTGATTCAATTTCAACCACCCTGAAAAATGGTGACGAGGCCAGCATCATCCCACTTCTGGGGATGGACAAGAGTCAACACAGTTTGCCACCTCCCCATATTTCAATATGGTAACCACCACTAAGGTTGCAACTACTCAGCCAACAAATTAGTAACGATAAACAACTAATGTCAACCTCGGTTAAGGACCCCGGGCTCTTTGAGTAGGAAATTGTCACTATTTGGGTTTGTCTGAAAAAAGGCTACCCCTAAATCTCTTGGCACCAATTTCCCTATTAAATTTGCTATGACTGTATATTGCCACTTAGACATTGTTTGCTTGAGTCACCATGACATCCGTTTTCCCTAGTTAAAACGGAATCATAGATGGTAAATTCAGAATATTTTTGGCGATGTATCCTAAAATGCTACCCTTACATCTTGAGATATCCCCATAAATTTATTCCAGTTACACTTTGTTCGGTTTTATCATCTGGGAGGAACCTCCAGAAGGAAACCACCAGGGTTGCTTAAATGACCATAGCAAGTGCCAGGAATCTGTGGGTTCGCCTCGTGAATGGCGCGGTGAATCTGAAAGGCGGTGGTTTCAACCTGCGCGGCCCAGATTGGCGCAAATATTTGATGATAATTCATTATCATTCGGAGGGTAGCAAGTCTCAAGTCTACTTAGATCTACTTTCTAACTCTTGGAATTTCTTATTGATGATTTGTTGTTGGGGGATATCTTTATAATATCACAGTATCACAGTTGTATTGGGACAACGATTTCTAGTTTGCTCACCCCATTCATCATCCGTGGCTCTTCTGATGCACATGGCTTGTGATGACTTGACCCATTGAACCCTCGATGGCCAGCAGTCAGGAGAATTAGTTTCAACATTTCCATTTTCGAGCTGTAGAACTTCAAACAGCCTCAAACTTCAAACAATTTGCAAATGATGCTGAAGTCGTCTAAAGAAGACACATCATGTGGTACCTCATGCAAACGGTACCGCAACCTCCTTTCCCACACCTTTCCCATGTGTTATATAACTCCCACGTCTTCGTTTTCCAAGAAACTTCTCCGGAATGATCATTGATGACCACGCCTGGGTACAAATATGAAACCATTGGGGCACCCTTCCCAGACCCATGCGCAGCTAAAATTGCTGTCTTTCTGCATGTGGCCACCGAAATGTTCTAGACAATACTGGTCCGCGGTTCCAACTCATCCCAAACATATGAACCAATTGAAGATCATCGTCCCCTTAAAAATATGTAAGATCTCAAAAATAGGGGTTGAAACACACAAAAAAAACAGATACATTATGTAAACCAATATCAACCGCTGTAAGCTATAGTTGTGTTTGATTAAATGTTGAAATCAGCAACACCGAACATCGCATGGGCCTGTGGAATCGATCACCACCAAATTTTCTGGCGTCACCTCAGACCTTGGTTGGCTGATGTTGGCTGTATGCTGTCCCCAATGCTCGCAAGTACCGCAACTGGTGCAAACTCATTGCATGGAAGTAGGTGATGGATGATAAGAGATGATAATGGTAGATGTGACAATTGGTGGCTTCAAAACCATCCCCAAGGTACGAGCATGTGCCGCAGTTGCAGTGGTGCATTCAGGGCGACGGCCCTCCAGATGCTAACTCGGTTTCTTCGAAGTTGTCCAAAAAGGTTACAGACTGGCGGAAAGTGCAAGCGAAGGTGGCTGAGCACAACAGCACAGCCGCAGAACGGAAAAGGCACTGGATCGTGCTTCCTGACCCTCCCGATTTTTCTTTGACTGGGGTGCAGCACTCACAGCTTGTGAAAGGTTTGAAGGTGCGCTGTCAGTGGTGCAGTCGTGAGAGATGCCTTTCTGTTTACAGTGCTTGGATGGAAGTCACTTGCCCTGCTTGTTGAGGTTGAGCCTTCTCAGCCGTTGTTGGCCTTTGACTGGCGTTGAACGGGAACAATAGCACTTTCAGTGACGCTTAGCGGAGGTTGAGTCTTCTCAGCCGATGGTGGCCTTTGTCTGGCGTGGTACGGGGACCTCTTCTTGGTGGTCACCTTCTTTTCTTTTGGTTTTGTTCTAGGGGTGGATGATAACCCGAGCTCGGTTGCGTACATCCTCAACAACATCATCATCATCATCATCATCATCATCATCATCATCATCATCATCATCATCATCATCATCATTTGGAGTAAATCATTCCAACATATTCCAACGCACGATTTCCAACTAGCAACTATCAAGCGATTACCAAACAGTACTGCACATATTCAGAGAATTTCCATGAAAATCCATGAATTTCCTAGATATTCTTCGTTTACACATTTTCACACCGCCCAACTCTTCACGGCTATCTGGCCCCAATGATCCCCAGGGATCCAAGGGACCAAAGCAGGCCATATGGGATGACCAAAAATCGATCCGAATAGCCCGGCACTGCTGCAGAAAGATGGTTGCAAACACCTTGCCAAAGCCGAGCCGGTGGCATGCCAGTGGCAGTTCTATTCGGAGTAGCATGTCACTAAAAAGCAGGCAATTCCATGTGGAATTTCGGGGAACAGCGACATGTTAGAGTCCTTTCATGTGTGCCTAAAGGGCTAACCAGCTGACAATGGTACATTCAGCTCTGGTCTTATCTAACGGAAAGTCATTGTAACATATTTTATAACATATTATAACCAGAAATGAGCATGTCCACAAAAATCGGACTTCCAAACTCCTTAGAACTGGACATAAGTGGACAACGCACGCCTTCATTCAGTCCAAGTTTGTGGCAAATGCGGTACACTGCAGCGAGATCATTTCGCACTGACGCTTCCGTCTGCGTCATGGCTTTGAGAATGGAAAACGTGGGGGAGAAGCTGAGCCAATTTGGTGCGACGGGTCGTGTCATGACGGGCGTGGATCACTTGGCATTCGGCTGTTCACATCGACCAGAGCTGACCCATTTCCATGCAAACCGGATGAAGTGAGCCGCTTGCACAACTCAACATTGACGATTGCATTTTTGCACCAAACCAATTTCAACATATTTCAACCATTTCTCAACAGATGCTGGTTCTGTTCTCATGCCCCAGCTTTTCTACTGTTTCCTTTCCAGTCTGGAGACGTGCCAAGGACTAATCATATGATACTCAGGGCTTCCGCCATGTTGCCCAAGGGTGGCTCTTTCAAGATACCCCATGTCCCAGAAAGATTTGACAGGCACTGAAGGAGTCCCATGACTGAGAGTATAAAGGCACAACTGCATCCCAAGAGATACTTTGGAGTGCTGGATTCCTTCAATAATCCTTCAACTGCCGTGTCAGAGCCAGTCCCAACGTTCGCCTTTTTCCCGTGTGGTGCTCTGAGAAGCTGTGTCACAAGCAGTCACAACTTCCGAGCACTTGGTCGTGGGAAGGTAATGCTACTGCCCCTGCGCCAATCTGGAGCCTGCTGCTCAATCTGAAGACTTTTCTGGGGAGTTGATGTAGCGTAAGGTAAATAATTGGATAACATGAATTGAAACAAGGAGTTCAAGAAATGAAAACGCATAGGCACACACACACACACATTATATGAATGTAGATTAGATATGTATGTATGTATATATATATATGGATATATTGGGTACCTGGCTGTTCAAAACTCCACTAAGCATCCTGGTGCAGTTGCCACCAGCATGCACAAGCTGCTTGTTATAAGCTAGTCTCAAAGCCTTGCCAAACTTGCAAAGAAGGCCGCGCAAGCTCAGGCTTTGCTGGAGACTGCGAACCTTTTAATACATAGACATAAAGATAAAGATGAGAATTGATCGCCCCTGAGGCTATAATCCGTTCCACAATCAACAGGAGAAACGAAAGACTCTTGATCCCATCCATTTCCATCCCAAAATGAATGGCAAAGTCAAATCGAAACAATTAAAAAACGGCTGGAAGTACTTTTTCAGGGCTGTGGTCGCCCTCGTCATATCCGTCATATCCGCCTTTGGCTTTTGGCTGGGCGAGCCATTTCAGGGTCTTGTCGTCTCTCGACAGCTCTCTCTTTCTGGCCTGACAGCATCTGCTGGTGTCAGCTATCCCTCTGGGAAATATGTCAGTGGGGACTGGGGACCATCATCCAATATAGATTCAACATGATTCAACACATTTCAATATCAACAAATCTTTGAAACATGGTGAAACATGGAAAAACCAGCAGCCAGTGAGGTGCACTGGTGGGACTATGCTGACTATACCAATCTTGCCCATCAGGGCATCTTCAACCAACCATCCCTCAGAAAACACAGCACATCGTCGCATCCCCCTCTGAGTTGACCGTTGGGCGCTGAGAATATGAACCCTGAATTACAAAATCCGAATCGATCGATTTGGGGTGCCATTCTTGTTGGCATTAACATGGACTTGATCACAAATAAAATGGTGGCAGCTGACCAACAGCGGATATCTGTACGCAAGAAATGGAGGATGATCATGTCCCACCAGAAAGCTGAAGCCCCAAATGATCCCAATGCTCCCGGTCCCCAAGCCGAGTCGCGTCCAAATGCTTCCGGGCAAAGTTCTCCCTCTCTCCGTCGTAAGCTTCCCTCGGCGGGCTCAGGGAGCTGCCAGGATTCGCATGGTAAACCCGATTTTATACAACATGTCTGAAGAAATGCATACAGCATACATACATAAGTGCATACAGACATAGATAGAAAGACAGAAAGAAAGAAAAAAAAAGAAAGAAAGAAAGAAAGAAAGATAGATAGATAGATAGATAGATAGATAGATGGAGAGATAGAGAGATAGACAGAGAGACTGAGAGACAGGGAGATAGATTAAATGATGAGATAGATAGGATGGAAAGATCGATGGGTGGATAGGTAGATAGGCTAGACAGATAAAATAAGATGAGATGAGACAAGATAATGAGGTGGAAACTATGGGGGCCAGATCTGCGTTCGATAGTTTGATTTAGTATCATTTAGTGTCCTTTAGTGCTTTTTTTGCGCTTTCAGTGATCAATTTTCTACTTTCTGACATCCCCGCCCGTCAACAAATTGCAGCAGGAAATCTCACGCAGCGCGCTGTTCTTTTTCTCGACTACCGCCACCATCAGATGTTGTCCAAATCGCCACACAATTTCTTGGGCTTTTCTTTCTTCTCTGAGATCTTCTCTTCCTCCGTTTTGTTCTCGTTCTGCTTCTCATCTGAGAAGATAGGCAGGTAGACAAGAGCTAGACACATAGGATAGACAAATAGATAGATCTTGCACTGTTTTGTTCTTTTGGGTTTGTCATGGGCTGGACTGCTCCTTCACCCCTGCAGCTGTGAAAATTACTTTGCTTCGAGTGATCCCCACCACGATACTTTCTTTGGAATATAGTGTGATACAGATTTTGACATTCTTTTTCTCGCAAAACTTTATGGCAGGGAAGAGGAGGAGAGGACAACTCTGATGAAATCTAGAGACCTTCTAGATTTCATCAGAGTTGTCCTCTCCTCCTCTTCCTCTTGGCATTCTATCTGACATTTTCTCTGACATATGCTCTGACATTCTATCTGACATATGTTNGAGTTGTCCTCTCCTCCTCTTCCTCTTGGCATTCTATCTGACATTTTCTCTGACATATGCTCTGACATTCTATCTGACATATGTTCTGACATTCTATCTAACATATGTTCTGACATTCTATCTGACATTCTTTCTGGCATTCTAGCTGGCATTCTTCTGGCATTCTGTTTGGCATTCTAGCTGGCATTCTTTCTGGCATTCTATCTGTCATATCTTCTGACATTCTTTCTGACATTCTATCTGGCATCTTGTCTGGCATTCTATCTGG
>BGPT01000667.1:101170-132847 GCA_003297045.1 Symbiodinium sp. clade C Y103
GTCCGGCAGTGCCCACTGGCATCTGGAGCTCGCGGATGAAGTCCGGCAGTGCCCACTGGGATCTGGGGCTCGCGGTTGAAGTCCGGCAGTGCCCACTGGAATCTGGAGCTCGCGGTTCACATCCGGCAGTGCCCACTGGGATCTGGAGCTCGCGGTTGAAGTCCGGCAGTGCCCACTGGGATCTGGAGCTCGCGGCTGAAGTCCGGCAGTGCCCACTGGGATCTGGAGCTCGCGGTTGAAGTCCGGCAGTGCCCACTGGGATCTGGAGCTGGCAGATGAGTCCGGCAGTGCCTACTGCGATCTGCAGCTGGCGACGAGGAAGCACGAGGAGTACGAGGAGGAGGAGGAAGAGGAGAAGGAGGAGGAGGAGGACGTCCACCCCCCGTCAGCTGTGATAAAATCTAGTAACCCTCACCTGGCAGGTGGGGAATAATGGAGCCAAAGGTCTTGACTGACTTGCAAACATCCTCATCCACCAGCGCCAAAGGAGCACCCGTGGACATTGCCAGCACTTGGACTTTGGCAGCTTGCTCCAAATAGTAAAGGTCATCCTGTGGAGAGCGAAGGAAGCGCTCAAGCAACAAGGATCCAGCACAGCACCCCTTTGAATGCACCATATGAATAATAATAATAGAAAGCCAGATCCAGGCATAGCCCAATGAGTTTATGGCAATTTTTGGTCATCACCGGCAAAGGATCTCTTTGCATTGGATGAGAACTGCTTGCATGTCGATAATGAGGTTCCTATTGCGATGTCAGTATCAACTTGATGGCCTTTTGCCCGATTTTTCTCATGCTCTCGTCAATGCCTGGCCCAACCAAAACCATGATACAAAGCGAGCCATCTATATACAGTAAGCACGATGTTATAAGAGGCTTGACAACCAGGGTGACAAACACTGCTGGGCATGTTTGGAAGCCTCCGGGCATATCAACGTAGCAGAATCATCACCCAACAGTGCCGCTTGCCCACAAACTTCTCAAGCCAAGAGTCGAAAGCCTGTGCCAGCGTCGGGGCACAAATGAACACACCATGGTGCTTTTGAAGCCCCACTCTCTTCCTCAGTCTGCCGACAACCAGCACCAAGCAGCCCAGGTAGGGTTGTTTCCTACTGATTAGTTGAGAGCAGGGTTGCCTCTTTGTGTCTAAAAACATTCTTTTCTCCGTTGAACCTGGGACCGTTGGTCCCCCCCATAAAACAACCAACCAACGTTTTGCCTGGCTGATGGGTTCTGCATGGCTATGCAACATCCTCCATTTGGATCATTTCGGTCGGATATATCTCACACACAGAGGTATACGTATTCTTGATATATAATTATATGTATTATTGCGTGGCTGAACACGCCCTGGTCTTCTTTCTTGCCACTCCCCAGTTTGTAGTGTCAACTTGGCCAAGAATCTCCTTGAGCCCTGCGGCTAGTCGGAGGCCTTCCTGTGGCACCACGCGTTTTGCCCTTCCATAAAATAAGACGGTTTCCTGTAGGCTTTCCATCATCATGAGTTCCAAATTGCATTTTGGGTTTGGGTTCACCGAAAAAGGCAAACCCACGTTTTTCATCGCTTTTCCCTGTGCTCTCTGAGGCTAAATAATACTTGACAAATTCTGACACCGTCCAGCAGGCAAAACGTGGCAATCCGAAAGCCCGCTGGGTTCAAGAGGAAATCATCCATGAATTATATATATATATATGTATGTATAACTATAGAGTACTATAATTAGATATACTATATCTGGCTGAATTGTAATAATTCACTGACATGAAAATAGCTGACATAAGGCCATTCGTGGATGATTCCCCTTGCTCATCATCATTCCAGCGACGTCACAGTGCGGTCATTATGTTTCATCATGTTTCATCCATATAAATGGATATCGTTAGGATTCTTTAGAGGGATCTTCCATCACCAAAGTATCTTTCCCCCCGCCTCTGGGTCCAGAACCCAGCCCCGAAAGATCTCGTCATAAGAGATGTCGTTCCAGAAACGCAAGGCATTTTGACCTGGGGCGAAAAAAACTGCTTGTTACTGGTTGCTTCACCTGGATTTCAGATGATTTTACATCTCCAGTGGCAAATCAAAGGTGGTAGGCCTGGAAACGAATGGAAACTGCCTCCGGACAAGCCAAGTGGCAACACATTGCAATTCTTTCTTTGTTGGGCCTCAGGTACTTCGCCAGCTTTGGACGGGTATGGACTCACAATCTCATCTATGAATCATCTGAGGAAGCATTTGAAGCTGGTAACTGGCTGAAATTGATGTATAGCAACCCCCAAAAATAGAAAACTGATTCCAGGATGTTAGGGATTTTATGGCCTTCCTATTTGCAGGTGTTCAACTTTTCTATCTATCTTGGGGTTGTATATATAATGCATATGATAATACATCTGCAAAGTTGAAATGCCGATTTGTTTTGCAACAGGCGTTTGTCTGCATGCATCGATCTATCTATCTATCTATCTAATCTAATCTAATCTAATCTAATCTAATCTATCTATCTAATCTATCTATCTATCTAATTAATCTATCTATCTATCTATCTACCTATCGATCTATCTATCTATCTATCTATCTAACTATCTATCTCTCTGTCTATCTATCTATCCATCTATCCATCCATCCATCCATCTATCTATCTAATCTGTCTGTCTATCTGTCTATCTATCTATCTGTCTGTCTATCTATCTATCTATCTGTCTGTCTGTCTGTCTATCTAATCTATCTATATATCATTATATATCTATCTATCATTATCTATCTTCTATCACTATCTATCTTCTATCATTCTCTGTCTATCCTTGTCTATCTATCCTTATCTATCTATCCTTATCTATCTATCACCATCAATATCTCACTATCTATCTATCATTACCTATCTATCACCATCAATATCTCACTATCTATCTATCATTACCTATCTATCATTATCATGATCTATCTATCATTATCTATCCATCATTATCTATCCATCATTATCTATCTATCATTATCTATCTATCTACCGTTACCTATCTATCGTTATCTATCTATCGTTATCTATCTATCGTTATCTATCTATCGTTATCTATCTATCGTTATCTATCTATCCTTATCTATCTATCCTTATCTATCTATCCTTATCTATCTATTTATCTCTATCCTTATCTATCTATCTCTATCCTTATCTATCTATCTCTATCCTTATCTATCCTTATCTTCTATCTATCTATCTATCTATCTATCTATCTATCTATCTATCTATCTATCTATCTATCTATCTATCTATCTATCTATCTATCTATCTATCTATCATCACCTATCTATCGTTATCTATCTATCATTATCTATCTATCACTATCTGTCTATCTCACTATCATTATCTCACTATCATTATCTATCTATCATTATCTATCTTTATCTTAATCTTAATCTTTATCTATCTTTGTCTATCTATCTATTTATCTATCTATCTACCTATCTATCTATCTATCTATGCCACAAATTGTTTTGAGTAGAGTCAAGCTACGAGGCCACACAGGAACTATAAATTATAACCACCTCCAATTTTTGAACCAACAGTAGTGATCAGTAGTGCTGCATGCTGGGATTCCACAGGTGGAATTGAACATTCAGAAACCTTGGAAATAGTCAATGGGCTGATTTCAAGAAAACACTACCGGGAAACCGTTTGTTTTCTAGTCCAGATATACGGAGCTACTGTAGATTTCCGTTACCGATTCCAGGAAACAAAGGTAAACTAAGCAGCTAGCAGAATCAGCAGAAGCACATCCTCCCACACCTTAAGTGATCGTCCAGGCCACAACTTGTCGTTCTGGATGAGGCACAGAGCTGTGGTATACGGCATATGTGTGTGAAGCACAGCAACGTTTTTCCTTTGCAGCCGAGAAAGAACATGCCGACAACATGTGGTTCCACAGGATTTTCACATGCCGATGGGCCCTGGAAGTTTTGGCAAAATCTGGTGCAGGTACCACTGTGACAGGAGGTCCCACCTTTGCAAAGCCTGCTACGCTGCCATGCGACCTGGACCTACATCCATCATCTAAGTGGTCTGAATATGGGTTGCCTGTAAGCATCATGAACAATTGCTGTAGCCATGATAAGATGCCGGCATGGGCTTGAATGGCAAATCATCAGCGTGCGATTGCAACATCACAAGGGGTATGAGTCATGTTGGCCCAAAAGAGCAACCTTTGATTGCATCTTGCAGGTTCATCTTGATGATTCCTCATCAGCTGTCCCTCCAGCATCATATCTTGGAAGCCACATCTTGGATCATCTTGCGTCCGAAGAGATTTCGCTGCAGTGTCTGTTACCAAGGCTCTCTGGGTTTACCGCGTGCATGGCAGAATGAATCTCGAAGGCTGAGGTGTCAACCTGGCCCCGGGGCAGCCGGAGTAGGGGGCTGCACCTTAGATAAAATGAATTAGCCTCCGGTAATCAAACATGGCTGGCTCGGCAATCCCCTGTAAATGGGGCTACAAGAATCATTTATAAATGATGGCATGATTGATAACCAGAAGGTATATAATTATTGAGAGCTTTGACGGGCAGAGCAAAAATGATGCAACACTTTTCGGCATGTTGTTTTTCCGGCTGAACTGTGATTTTTGGTCCCTTAGGTTGTGACCAATCAGAACGCTGGATCCCCGTGGCAATTTGACATTGCTGCGGAATTTCATCATTTGAATCATTTGTACAAAGTAAATCATCCACAAATGGTCCATAACGCTATGTGAAGTTACCAGAGGGCAACCAACAAACCCGCTGGGTTCAACGGAACTCAGCTCGCTGCCACTCCCTCGCCATAGACTGCACGGCCCTTCGGATCGACCACCACTAAGGATTCAGGAGTCACCTCTGACCTTGATGCACCGGCACCATAGAGGCCACAAGACTTGGTATGCCATGCAACCGCATGGCATCAGCAACCAATGGACCGGACAAGACTTCAAAACATGGTGGAGCCAACTGAAACATCTCTGATTGGTGCAACCAAACTTTTCTTCAAGGCCCCCGCTGAGGAAAAGATTGGCAAATTGCTGGGGGTCTGCGACATCTTTTGACCACAGTAACAGTTTTGCTGGGGCCAATCTCAGATTTGTGTCGAGATTTGAAGACAAACAGATTGAGGAAGATCACGACTTGGTGCAAAATCGTGACACGGAATCATTCAATTCAGACATGCTCACCCCTTGAATTTGATCTGTACTTTATAATGTATACAGTACATATGTACATATACACATGTATAAAGCGCAGAATTCACCGTTTCCTGCTTGGGCAACAAGGATCATGCAGAAAATTCCGAACTAGGATGACCCCTGAAAAAACCAAACGCCTCTAGTACATGTAGTGTCGCATAGGTGTCATAATCACTCGTGATCACTTACAACTGGGATATCACTGGATCGTCTCATACAACTCTACGACGTCTAAATTCGCAGCCAGGGACCAAAGAAGGCCAAAGGGCGCCACCAGAAATCGTTCATTGTTGGTCCCCGGAACGAACACTGACAAGTGGTTGCAAACACCTGGCTGGCATGGCACTGCAAGTCATGTCATCTGCAAGCTGAGGTTGGAAATATGTGCGGCTACCAGTTACCAGTTTGCACCGCAAAAACCTAACAAATGGAACTGGAAAATCTCCGCCATCAATCTGACTGTCTGATTTGCGCATGGGTTAGAACCATCAAAAACCTTGTCGTCTTGCTGTTCACACCAAAGCTAGCTGAGATTCATGAATGTTCGTCTCCGAAATTCCCCTCGTCCCATAGGCCACATAGGCATTGATCATGATAGGCTATTTGGGCAAAGTACTATAATTCTCAATTCAGAAGTGAATAGAAATAACAATTTTTGGGATGATCCCCACACTACCATCCTTTATCATCCTTTATCAGCATATACTGAGGTCGGCCAGAGGTCGCGATTACATTTGCCCAGATAATATACATATTCATTTTTCGTCAAGCCATATCCGCAGGTCATCCCAGTGCATTCTCTGGTAGATCATCAAAAATCGCCGTGGAAAAGTGGCAGGTATGGCAAATCTCTCTCTCTCTCTCTCTCCCCATCGCAAGTATATTTATATTTATATATATATATATATGTATGTATATGTACATAATTGTACTTATATAATTATATACATATATGATTTACCTCTGAAAACTGGGATTTTTCATTCTATCTTAGATCATCAAAGGATATCCACGGATATTTCCCCATCCCCATTCCATTCTTGCTCCATCTTCCACCTTCATTGAAGCCGAGTTTGTGGCACATGCGATACACTGCCGCGAGATCGTCGCGCGCCGACGCTTCCGTCTCTTCTTTGCCCATGGCGTCCGTGGTCCTACCCGTCCCTTGTCGTGCGCGTCCGTGCTAGGGGGCAGCTGGGAGCCCAAAATTGAAGGCGTCCAAATCACTGATTCAAGCGTGCAGTAGTCAACCAAGCAATTGAAATTCGTCATTAAATATCTTAATTTCTGAGTATTTCTGATAATCTATACAGTACTATCAAAGGGTTTTCCTGTTGAACACGATACTTCTTGATTGTCAAATCAAATTGCAGAAGGGCAAAGCACCCCAGGAATACCCACCCCCGAAAACGCGCTACCAATGAAGAAAACCAGGTCCCTGATGACCTGTTTTTGGCTCCACAACCGGCCTCCTCCAAAGTTTTTAGCAGGTTGATCTCTGCGGACCTTGGAGCTGGGCGCTACTTGGAACTGGTCTTAAAATTCTTTTCGCTAGTAGATATGGTAGATAGATGTAGATAGTCACAATATGTCACAATGATTCATTAGACCCATTCAATCCTATTCATACCTATATATATATATATTCATCATTGGGGCATTGATATGTACTGATCTGGCAACGATCTCTCCCTTGGGACGCCCCTGCTCCAGCTTCACTCGGCTGCCTTGCGTCTGTTCCACTCGCCTCAAGCAACTGAACTGAGCAGAAGAATGGGTGCTGATCTTTTTGCCTGCTTCCCAGCCAGGGTGGTGGTGATGGTGATGATGATGGTGGTGATGACGACGAGTCAAACGGATAGGAAGCACTCACCACATCAGCAACCTGATTTCGAGAAATCTAATATCACATGTTCAAGTCAAACACCACAACTTTAGTTTGGTCAGCCGCATTTCACCTGATTACACGCAATTCTTGACCTCCCTGATGTGACACTTATCCATCAGTCCCCAAGTCGGATTGGAAATACATGGACAGCAAAAGAGACATACCCTCCCGGAAATGGATCTCCATGGCCAGCTGGGAAACTACCTACTTAAATGGAGGCTTTAATGGGAAAATCATCTAGAAATGATGGATTTAGCACATTAACACGCCATTAAAAGATAGTTTCCCATAGAAACCGTCATTTATGGCTGATTCTATACTTGAAAACATCTTGGAAGCCGCAGACCCGTCTGCTCCAGCCGCTGCCTATATGCCAGTTCCAGCTTCGCCAACAGAGTGTCTACACCTGGCAGTTCCAGTCATGGACATTCCATTTGCACCGCACGAGAGGCACCATAGATATGCATAGATATGCTTACATTGACACATCATTTACCATATTTGTTACTAGCAGGTAAGTCCGTTTCTGTCAGGGATAGGAACAATGCAAACGAAAAATATGAGGGCAAATCATCAAGCAGCTTCAAACCAATCAACACTAGGCATAGACATCATAGACATCAACAAGTCAGACAAGTCAAGATACCAATTTTTGTCAACCAAACAAGGATACGATTCGGATACGATTCGGAGACGATTCGGATACGATCAGATTTGATGAAGACATGACCACCGGTGCCTTTCGCAGAGAACCCCTCGGCCATGATGGGAGGCCGGAGGCCGGGAACTCGTCAACGAGGCCCATGGAGTCGCAGGTTGGAATCCGTTGGATTCGTTGGTCGTTGATGGAGCAGCAGCTAGATCTAGGAGGATGTGGGAGATTGTGAGAAGGTCATCCAGTGACAAAAGTGTCTGCCACAAGCTTACATATGCACACACACACATACACATACACATACATCTACATCTGCATGTACATACATATCCAAATACATGCACAGGAAATATCATGAAAAGCATCAAAATCTCACAAACACAGGAGTGCTGGTGCTGCTGGTGCTGCTGGTGCTACTGGTATTGGTGAGTTTATGTTGTTGCTCCCATGGTGGCATTTCTAGCAATATCTTGCACTCTGGAGCCAAGGCCTGTGCAAGAGGTATGTATGTAAGATCCCCCGCCAAACGTGTGGGCTGAAATGGCACAGGACCAAATGGGCCGTGATTACCAAATGAAATGGTCACCTCAACACTATACCTATGCCCACGAATCAAGCGCGCGGCAGGGATGGTTTTTGCAACCAAGATTGTCATGAACTGGACGGGAGTACTGTGGTTAAGCGAAGAATACACCCACCAGAGGGGTATGGTTTATATGAATTGGAGGTACCTTCCCTATGACACCTTCGCAAAGTCCTTGTAAGGGTACATCCGCGAAAGCATGGCGAGAAAGATGTTGCGGATATCCCGCATGGCATCAATTTCTGGGTGCCTACATATCATGATGGTTAAGACTCGCCCTTAATAAACCCAATCGTTATTGGGGGCATGCTTGAATCCCCATGAAAATGAGGCCCCATAATATGGCCCGATCATTTTTCATCTTTCATCATGCAGTCTGACCGGTTTCAACGATGAAACCAGTGAAAACCTGGAGCTCTTAGAAGAGATGGAAAGATAGGAAAGTGGACGCATCCCACCTGACGGAAGAACAAGCCCGACCATGCCCCAATCCATAATGTAAAACTATGAGATACTATGTTATTATATTCTTGTATATGTATGTGTATATATATATATACCTTGGTGTAGGGTGAGCGCACAGCTGCACATAGCTCCATTTTGGTCATGACTTCTGCGGTTCCTTTTCAGCCACGCTTTGCGCAGTGGAAAGGTCACGCGTGCCCCTAAGCAGCGCAGATACCAGGCACCACAACTCGTTATGGTTGAAGCACGCCTCAAAACAAAGATCTGGTAGTAGCCACGAATTTCTATAGCACTTCTGTCACTTCTGGTTTCAGCAGAAAACAGGTCATCAAACTACGGTAGTGAGTGCCCCTCTCGGGTGGCAGCTGCTTGATGCCTGGAACAAGGTCAAAATGGCTGGAGAGGGCCAGGTAAGCCATTGAAGTCGGCATGTACTACATATGCGCACATGTATAATTATATGCATATATATAAAAGATATGGTGATGTGTATGTTTGTGCACACTTATTTGGAAAGATAGACTTCCTTGGCATACACATATAGTTGATTATGCAGATATGTCATTAGATCATGGCATATCATATACGATGGACATGCCAGCCTGGATATGCCAAGCCGTTTGGGACAAGCCATTGTGGCATCCCGTGTGCACCTGGCAAACTTCTCATCTTCCAATCTTCGGTTCGCCCTGGCGAACGACCCTAAAACAAAAGATATGGATGGATCAAAATGGATCATTATACAGGGAATTGTGGGGATATATTGAATATGACAACCCGAAGCGGGGCCATATGTTAACATTAATCCCTTATCACTCCTACACTTATGGCATTATCAGAAAGGATGTATATGGTAAAATGGCAATCACTACAAGGAAAACAGTTGAACCCCACTGTCATGGCCATCTGGCACCTTGGACTTCACTTTCACTTCCCCTGCCTGAGCGGATCCAGCCGGCAGCATGTGACCAACATCTGCCACCCATCAAAGAGCAAGTCAACGTGTCAACCCATCATAGGCTGGCTACACTCCATCTCTGGCCACTTCAATCCTCTTTCCCTAGCTGGTAGATCTGGTAGCAAGGGATTATTCCGATGACAATCACTTCTTTACCCATGTAGGTCACACTACCACGTACCAGCCAGTGGTGTGCTACCCCCAAACGTCGACCAATTTCAGCAGGGATTCGCAGGGATTGGCTTGAACCCACCTCAAGAAGAGTCATTTTCATCACCTTCGGTATCGCTATACAAATACCCAACTTCAGCCATTCCAGCCATCACGGCGTATTCACCAAGGTTTTCCGTTGATTGGTTCGACAACTATTGCAAGAACAAGATACCAACGTCATTACACTAGCCACTACATTCCAGAAGATACTCTCGGACAAATAACTCAATGAAGAAAGCAGCCACAAAATTGAGCTATTTAAACTATTCGTTTGCAAAATCATACCAAATCGACTGTATAGGATCTAGTTGTTGAAGTGATTCTTTTCAATAAGCATTAAAGAAACACAATTTCATTTCAATCAATCAATGTCTGCCCATTTGTGTTTCGGTGAAACTTGTGATACCCCAAAAATGTCGATTTTCTTCGGCACATATGATGGTGAAATGATGTTAAACTATGGGATTTTGCACATTTTGAGACCATCCCATGTCAACTCGCTGCGGATCTCAGCGTGCCCTGTTCTTCGTCACCAGCATCTTGTTGGAGCCTGTAGGGATCATCATTGGATCATGGTGCGGATGAAGTCATGCGACAAATACCACCTGAACCAGAATTCCTACATTACTTCTGTATACTTCTGTGGTGTTGCTGGTTGTGGCAAGCAGCAACAACCATACCTTTTTTTCTGATTTCATGCGTCTCCGGTTTACTCTATTACCTACAAATATACTGTTGGCAATCTTACAACGCAGCAGTCTCCAGAATATTCCAGAACCCCTAGATATCACACCAAAAGCAAGCATGGAATCTCATGCCAGAGAAAAGAACCTTTTGGATCTGGCCCTGGATTGGATGATTTTCCGATCATAGACTGGTTACACACATACATAAATACATAATATATATATATATATATATCATAGACTGTATAGATGGGTTATAATATCCCAACTTGCGGGGGTTATTACCATGGTTATACCCACAAATAACACCAAGCGATATACCGTGATATACCCTTCAAACTGATCTCAACATTCCACCTCCCATCACGGGGCCTTTAGAGAAGTCCTTGGCCATTTCTGCTAGCCCAGGCCTGGGTAAGAATCAATTTGCCAGTGGCATTTTTGAACTCCAGGTTCTCGTGTTTATTGTAGCAACATGCAGCAACCCCACAAACATAGGGATGAAGTATGATGAAGTACTTTTGGATCTTCTTGGGGTCATTTCTTGGGGCAGGACACATGTTGACCTATGCAGACCTCCACAGTTCTAAGCTCCGGTCGGGATGGTCTGGCGTGCCTCTGGCGGCCAGGAATTGTGTCAGGAACCCAGAAACTCTGTGACTTTTCAATCTGTTCCAAAATGTTCCAAACATAAACTAGCATCAACTATAACTTGCAGTAGTTACTTCCAGTTCAGGCAACGGCGAAGCATATGAAGAGCATACATTTGGCACCAACTGTCCTTTCGAATTTGAACCCCGCACGCCTCTGCGAACAGTTTCACAACTCAAATCCCCGTGTCGCACAAGGTTATCCTCAGGGACCTGCAAAGATATTCCCACGACCCTGCACCCTTTTCTGGTGCCTCTTGCAAGACTTTCAGCAATGGCCCCGCCCAGCGCTCGTCCCCATCTGTGACCTTTGCTGGGCTGTCTGGGACTCCAAATGGTAATGGTAATTTGCCGTGAAATAGGTTTAGCATCAATCACCGAGAAACGATATGTGACCAAACAAGTACCAATATGTGACCAACTGAAAGGGGTTGGTGGGATCTCAACAACAGTCCAATGTATGATCTTATGATGAGAATCATGGGATTACCATCCCAACTCGTTGGGGATTAAGTATGATTATGTACGATTCCTATCGCAGATCATCCCCTCTCATTGGAAGAAAAACACCCAAAATCATCGCAATTCTCCCCAAACAAGCCCCCAGAATCAAAAAAACATCCAAAAAACCATCCACAAATCATTGCCCCACGCTGAGCCACTGAGACCCCAGCAAAGGTCACCGCGGTTCCCTGTCGCCCCGCACGGCCGCAGCGGCCGATGCGGTGCACGTAGCCATCGATCTCGGAGCAAAGACGGGTGACTGGGGAGGACATCCACATCTCGGCTGGCTGCGTTCACATCCGTCAGTCCACCTGAAAATCATGGTATAATTTGGATCTACCATACTTCATCACCTCAATAATCAGGTTCAAATTCAATAACGGTCAATCATTGGTTTGGCTTGGCCCTGCAGTAATTCACAATAGAATGATGGAAGCCCGGCATTTGTAGATAATCGGGGGAACCATGGGATTTCCATATCGATGTTAAGTTATTGTTGGAAGTAATTGGAAACAATCAACATGCTTAATTTTACTGTATGCGATCCCAGGATATCCCAGGTAAGAAAAGCCCATGAGAAGATGACTTGTGCATTTTTTGAAGCCACTCGCGTGTCGATTGCTGTACCCACAGGGCAGACCAGCAAGTCTTAAGTGGCCCAAACATGCCCAAACAATTCCAACAACGTTCTTAGATGACAAATCGTTTGGCGACTGAATAGCGACTGAATAGCGACTGAGTCTAGAAGATGCATCCACTCCAGGAGCACATCGCAAAGAAAAACTGTGATTGAATATCAGCCAGCCTGAAACCTGTTGCATACCAAGGAGTCGAGGAACCGATAAACCCAAGGAGTAGTTCACCACATGCGACACGTCGGGCACATCAAGACCTGCCGTGGTATGCTGGGTAATCCATTGGAACATGCGCAGAATTGCATCTCGTTGGATGTTGTGCGGCTGTCAATGCATGAACTAAGAGGCTGCGCAAGTTTTGCGGGCTGATAAGCTCACATCCTCCTTGAGAATACGCAAGCCCTGGATGGAGTTAAAGCTATGTGCCAGCCATCCTCCTAGGTGGTTTTATCATGTTTTATCATGGTTTATCAGTTTCCCAGATTTTGTTTTGTCACCTTTGAAGGTATGATGTGCATAATCATATATGGGAATCCCTATATATAATGGGATATAATGGGTATATAAATCCCCGTTAAAGGATTGATGATCATCCCCCAATATGAGCAATTCACCCAATGCCAAGTTTTGACCGTTGCACGGGTGGGTTTGTAGAGGTCGTATCCAAGCTTCCGTTTAGCATACCCATGTATATACGTATGTGTCCACGTGTATCAAGTACATCCCAAAAAAACCAACATCTAATAACATCCAATAACTTCTAATAACATCTAATAAGCATGCATTTTGATTCATAAATCGCACCTTTTTCTCTTCGTCGTCTTGCGATTTCTGGGTTTCTTCGGGTGCAACAGCTGAAAACCGCGCCAGGCGTTCCACCCTTTGCCGTCACGCTGACTATCAGTGACTCACTTATGATCTCATGTAAGAAACTCTACATGACTCTACCTCTTTTTATTGCGTTCTTTAGTTAACCAGATGTTGTGGTGCTATTTCAGCTCTCCGAAATGAACAACAAGGTCTTGACGAAGTGCACACATTGCCAGCTGCCTTTACTTCGCTGTCTGGTATCTGGTTGACCCCAGCTACTCTCAGCATCAGCTAGTTGAAGCAGGCTCCCCGGAGTCTTCCACCCGCTGCTTCTTCTCCGAAGTCTCACTATCTTCCTGCGAAGTGAGCTGGATCGCAAAGTTTCGAACCATTGTTTGCTGATGTGTTTTCATTGCGTACACAGAGTTGAAAGCGTGTAAAGAGCAGGGAAAGATAGTCAAAACGGATGTTTTTGAAGGTTTGCTGAACCGTGATGTTACATGGTACTTCCAGGGGTGAGCACTTCCAGGACATGCCTTACGGCTCCTTACTGGTTGGTGGCTGAGCCCCACTCCTTCGCACCGTTCTGGTCGCTCGAGCCATTCTTGGCTTTGCGTTTCTGGCCGCCCTCCTTTGCAGTGAAAGATTGGCTGGGTTCTGTCGGATGACTGCGTGAAGCCTGAACCACCACCAGATTTTCATTTATGCATCTAAGAATGCATATGTATACGCATATGTGCATATATATATATATGCATTCGTCGTCACACGCACATATACATACATACATAACATCACATCACATGACATGACATTGCATTACACTACATTACATGACATAACACACACACACACACATATATATATACATAAATATTATACACATGTTTCCCAACCTAAAACAACACATTTACTAACAACTACTACCGCACACACACACACAAAATTACAGACACTAATACTAAATACATTTCAAAGTTTAACTACATGTGCAAATCATACCAGCACAGCATGCAGCAGTCACACCCAATGCTCCTGTGGTATGAGATTCTGAGGCCGGAAGGACCTTGGTCAAGCATGTGCGTGGGCGCAAGAGGGATGCAACCCGACCAGTGGACATGTACGATATACCGTGCATAATTCTTGGCATGCTAATGAAACAATCGCATTGTATCTAGAAAGAATATGAAAGAACGAATGTGTGCAATTACGACAGGTTAAAGCATGTCGAGCAAATGAACAGTCAGATCTTGCTGGCCAGACTGCAGAGTCTCACATAATCAGGTGGAGATCACAACTTGGACCAAGAGGACAGGTTTGCACACTTTGACTGGCACTTCCGTTCCTAAAGCGATGTCATACACTTGAACATAACGTGTGACTTACTGTACCCCACTCTCGGACATGCTGGTCGTCATTAACATCATACCACTACACCACCAAGGGCAACCTGTCTCAAAGGGTGACTTGGCAAAGGTATTCTTCGCAACACCACATAGGTAAAACAGTGCCAATCTCTTTTCAAAACTATGATACATTGTAAATAATGGGATGATAATGGGAAAACCATCTACCAACTATGCAGGATTTCTTCCATCCATGGTATCACCATGACAGATTCTTCCCCATATGACACCTCATTGAATCCATCTTTCACCTCCGAGTCGCTTGATGCCAACACCTTCGATATGCACTCGCCAGCGCATTGACTGACCATCCCAGGTGAGCAGTTTACCTGAGACCGAGCCACGGAATCAGCATCAAAGTTCAGAGTTTTCGGCACAGTGCAGCCATAAAGCACAAAGCAAATCATGCCAAACACAAGACCATTTGGATCCTATCAGTACCTCAAGGAAGGCATTTCGTCCAAATTCTTGTCCCCTCTTCCGGCCATCCTAAAGTGGGCTGCAAAAGGCAAAATGTGGATCTCGGATGACCTCGGCTGGTGAAATGACGCGACAAGTGACCAGACTGGCCGTTGAGTTCGGGCATGGATTGCAACCCCTCCATGGTGACCTCAGGGCAAACGACGGATGCGCATGACATGGGCCGGAAAAACATCACGACTATCAAAACCTATGAAGGACGATTGTCTTTGACAATCTCAATCCGTTTTACATGTGTATACATACATATATATATATATATGTGCATATGTGTGTATATATATATATATATATATGTATGTATATATATATATATATATACACATGCAAATAAATAAATAAATATATATATATATATGTGTGTGTAAATAGATATATATATATATATATATATCCATTCTTGTGTGAAACTCTTGCCGAAAAACCCCTGGCAATACCTGTGCTGGTGCAGTCTGTGCATGGTGCACGTGCCAAAGACGGGAAGAACAAAAGAACAAAGCATGACGGTGCGAGTCAATCCGCACACTGCAGCTGCTGACAACTGCAGTAACCAAGGAAAAAGAGATATCTATACGAGACTGCTCAGCAGACTGATGGGTGGAAAAGAAACGTAATGGCAAGAGCCACTACATCAAAAGGCATACATCTCCAGAGGGATCAGGTCTGGCGGGCTCAGGTGAGGCCAAGGTGGGCGAAGCTGTCATAGGGATGAAACAGGGAAGACGGCGAGGGCAGCAGCAGCGGGATCATCAGGAAGCTTCGAAGCGGCGGCGCAGCGCAGCACGAGCGCGGAAAGAGCGAATGGCCGTACCAAGCTCCTGCAAAAACGTGCCGTAGCAAACAGCAGGCTCCTCCCCTGTTTGGGTGGCGACAGCCTGGGCCAAGNGCGCGGAAAGAGCGAATGGCCGTACCAAGCTCCTGCAAAAACGTGCCGTAGCAAACAGCAGGCTCCTCCCCTGTTTGGGTGGCGACAGCCTGGGCCAAGTGTTTCAAGACCTTCAGCGCTGCTGCATCCCAGGCACCTGTGCNTGCCGTAGCAAACAGCAGGCTCCTCCCCTGTTTGGGTGGCGACAGCCTGGGCCAAGTGTTTCAAGACCTTCAGCGCTGCTGCATCCCAGGCACCTGTGCTCTCAGCCACCATTGGGATGAATTTGACCCCTTGGACTTGGCATGCTTGGGCTGTTTGGAGGTGGGCCTCCTTGTGTCGGGCATAAGCCTCTGCGGCCGCTGCCGTGTGCCTGCTCGCCTGAGCCAGGGTCTCCTGCCGCTGCGGCGCCGTGATGGCAAAGTCAAGGGCAGCAGGAGACCCGGCAAAGGTGGGAAGGTACACGTCGGCGGGACGCCGTCGGGCATTGTTGCTGGTGTCCTCCGGGCCGATCGGGAGGAGCAACCCGGGCCGTTCCCTTTCTGGGCGAAGGCCACCACGTTGGGCCCAACTGTAAACAAGGTCTGGTACAGCGTGGTGGCGTTGGGTGCGCTCGCCACCAGCAACACACATTCCTCCATGGTGGCCGTGGTGGTCGAGGACAGCATCGCACAAAGGGCACCACGTGTCCACATCAGCCTCGGGCATTTGCAGCCGCACCCGCAACTCAGCCACAAAGGCCGCGGGCTCTATGTGGGTGCGACCGGTGGGCAAGGCATTCAAGAAGGCCCGGCCCCCAATGGATGCTTCAGAAAGAAGGGTGGCGCGGCCTGTCAAGGTGGTTTGGGCCAGTTGCTCGTTCCAACCTGCCACATCCAGCAGGTGGGACAAGTTGTTTTGCTTGCTGGCAATAGCAGTGTCCAAGGTGATCACATCATCTGGNTTGGGCCAGTTGCTCGTTCCAACCTGCCACATCCAGCAGGTGGGACAAGTTGTTTTGCTTGCTGGCAATAGCAGTGTCCAAGGTGATCACATCATCTGGTGCAAGCTGCGCATTGAAGGCGGCCAGCGCCGCCGCCACGTCCGGATTGGCTTTGGCTTCCTCAACTGAAAAACTGGCATCAAGGGCGGCAGCGGACTGCAAGGTCGACGCCCAAGAAGCCAGGAAGGCAGCTGGAGCGTGTGTGGAGGTGGACCGAAGGCCCAAGCCACCATGAGCCATGCCTAAGGAGGCTTGCTTCCATTGGCTTGCAGTGAGGTGAAGCCCCGTGAAATCGCCGAAGCTCCTTCGAACCATGCCGTCGAACATGTCCAATGCCATGGTGTGCAAGGTGGGCGGATTACAGCGCATGCTGTGAAGCATGCGAGCAAAACCAGCACACGCCCGCAAGAGCCTGAGAGCGACCTGGGGGTCTTCAAGTTCCCCCAGGGCGTCCAACAAATCTCCGGCCTTGGCGGCTCGCTCGGCAGTGTGGGTGCGGACAAAAGCTTCATCACCGATGGCCCCGCCAAGTAGTTCGAAATGATGTCGCACTTTGCCCGACCCCCCGCTGTCACGAAGCAAGGCATCTGGGAAATGGCAATGGAGAGCGGCAACGTCAGTGGAGCCAACGGCGACGAGCTCACATTTGGCCAGGTTCAGCTGCAACCCAATGGTGGAAGCTTGGGCTTCAACCACGCGAAGGGCGCGGCTAACAGCAGCAACATCTCCAGCGAGAACCCCGTCATCCAAGTAGTGGACGGCACTGTCCAATCCCAAGTTTCCGAGGTCCCTCGCAAGAGGCTGTAGGGCCGAGGAGAACAGGAGAGGGCCCAGCGGGTCGCCCTGTTGCACTCCTGTACTGGATTCAACAACCCAATCAGCGAATTGTAAGCGAGATGGTTGCTGGTAACACCAGGTGGCCCAACGGCTTAAAGCTGGAAAAGGTCCCCGGACAGCAGANGGATTCAACAACCCAATCAGCGAATTGTAAGCGAGATGGTTGCTGGTAACACCAGGTGGCCCAACGGCTTAAAGCTGGAAAAGGTCCCCGGACAGCAGAAAGAACGGCGTCGCGGGTGACCGTGTTGAAGGCATTGCTGAAGTCAAGCTTAAGGACAACCTTGTTGGAGGAGTTGCGGTGGCGATGGTGCCAAGCGCGAAGCGTATGGATGACTTATATATCTCTCTCTCTCTCCCTCTCTCACCATTGCCCTCTTCGAGAGTTTAGCCTGGGGATGCCTGGGGCTAAAGACGAGCCACTGGCCTAATGCCCAAACCTAAATGTTCCAAGGAACCATCATGCATCGGGAGTTTCAACCATCAACATCCATCAACAATGACCGCGTACGCCATACAGTACTTCCAAGCTCAGATACGGTCAGTCCGAGAGGCAGAGGCACCTTCTTCGAATCCAGACCTGAAGCCTTCAGCTAGTCCTCAGCGTCGCACGGCAAAATGTCCTACTTGTACATGTCTGAATTAAATAAGGTATACCATGGTATATACCCCCAAGTGGATCCCAATGGCAAATCCTAGTGGAGAAAATGAAGATAAAGCATAGCAATTTTGGGTACCTGATTTTCAAACAAATCTATTTGGGTCGCTTTCTGGTGTTTTTCTTGGTCTTATTTCAGAAACAACTTTGTGGGAACTCAGTGCATGTGCATTTTGCGGGGCATTACTTTTTGTACCGTCTTGGGGTTTCTTAGCCACCTTGCCCAACATGCCACTGCCGATGCCTGCGTAAGCCTCTCCAGTTTCCAACAAAATGGGCGAAGGATGGCCCACTGACGATCAACATCAACTCAAGATGGAGAAGGGAATCCTCCTACATCCTGCTTTTCACCAATGAGCGAGGTCCTAACCTAACCTAGGTGCCCCATGGTGCCCCCCAACAAAAATCATACACCAGGCTTTCCAACAACATGACTCCTCCCCACGGCAGCCAAGCAGCTGCGTCTTTCCAGCTCGACGGCCGCCTGAAAGCCAAAGCTGCTTCATGGATTATCATGACATATCACAAGTGATATTCACACCCTTGAGCAGTCGTAAATTTCAAGAAAATCACCTTGCAGCTTACCAAAAGGATAGCCCTCTGGGAAGAAACACTCCAGCCTTCATCCCTTGCAGGAAAAACAATCTAAACAAGCTATCTCCGCTGGCTGCTCAAATATTTCTGAGGTCCCTGACCCAGTCGGTTCCACCTTTTTTTGGTATCTCTGCTTTTGGCGCTGGTGCTGGTTCTGGGGCCTAAGTATAGCTGCAGAGTCAGGGTGCACGGGCCGTCAGAACCCAAGCCTTATGCACCTCATGGATTTTGGGTCCCATTTCATCCCATTTCCCCCTTTTTCCTGAAGTCCCAAAGCAAAATGGCGCACTGCAGATCATATGTCCCACGATGGCTGTTCAATGGGTAAGACCCTACCTGTAGATACCCACAACCCGTAGGGGCCCGGGCTGCAGTAGCATTCGCCAAGGGCCGCAGGTTTTTCCGCGAGACCTCCGCTGATATAAATGGAATTCAATGGATAGAAGTGATATATTCGCAACTGATATGGATACCACAACCAAGTAATAGTGCGTGTGTGCGAGTTCAAACATAGGTATACATCCATGTGTGGCCACATGTGATTCAATTGGAAAGATCCAGCCCAATATGTTGTGTCGTGTCAACTGCTATTACGTGTTTAGCTTTTTATGATACGTTATAATGCGTTAATGTGCACGCGCGTGTGATTTTATATAAGTCACGCAATGGAGGTGTATATATTGTAGATAAATACGCATCATTGTACTCTACCAACTCTGTCTATATACATATATATCTTTGTATGTGTCTGTTATTTATTTATTCTACTCTACCTTTGAACCGAGTAGATGTATGTATATTATATATGTAAACACACACCGCATATCGCTATAATTCTATATATTTATGTCGATATTATTTCAAGGTATGCATATGAATTTCATATGAATCGTTGGGATGCAACAACTCTTGGGAGCTGCGCAGCACCCACCTCAATGGCTTCACCGGAGCTGCGCAGCACACACTTGCAGCGCCCTGTGTCCCCATCCACGGTGACCACACGGACCACCTGCCGCGCCCTGCTGAGCCCCAAGGGTGGAAAAAAACTACAGAACATCATGGAATAATCTATGGAACATGAATGAACATGATACATGTATATCTCGGAGGTGTTTAAAGACAAGATTCATATATTGATGTTTGAAAAGACCTACATTCTCGAACTGGAGTCATGTGCTGACCTTGCTTTCAAATGATGTCTCGTCAATTTTTTGTTCCTTTCACACCAGGCAGTGTCCGGCCTGACCCTCATGCTCCGGCAAGTCTTTCACGGCCGCCTGCAGCTGGACCGGAAACGCGAAACGAACAAGTTACCCCGAATCACAGTTTTTGGGCAGGTCCGTTTGTCAAACAGAGGAAGTATACGATCAATTAGTAGATACTAGTAGCGAAGTGTAGGGAATGTACAATATATATATATAGTAGTATGGCCTTCAGTATCTTCAGTCTTGCGTGTCTTCATCTGGAACTACATCCGTTTGCCACCAGAAAAGCCGTTAAAAACTCACCGGCACCGGCCGTTGTTTCAACGGTGAGTTTCTGGTCCTGCACCCCACGACGTAGCCAGTTGGCGTCCAGTGAGATGGGTTCATCTTTCCTCAGCAGCTGGCAATGGAAAAGCCGTCTCTTGAGATATCCAATGTTACCCTCTGGTAAACTAACATAACTATGCGAAAATCCACTATAAATGGCTATTTTCAATAGCTATGTTAGTTTACCAGAGGGTATCTAATGTTATAGGATGACATAGTTCACGCATCTACAGTTTCATTGGTTTTTCCATGGCTATGCCCGTTTACTCCAATCTTGTTGCATGAAACATCTAGACATAGAAACAATTCTAAAAAGGCTGCTTACCAACAATCAGGTTCCAAGTTGCTTAAATCCATCTTTTCTCATGTCGCTTTTTCCATGGTGTTTCCATGTCTTTTCTGCATAGTTTCCATGTCTTTTGGCCCATCGGCCAATCATTTGATCCCAGTTTCTCAGGCGCTTCCGCCAGGTTCTCAGCCTTGAATTTCATCTCCTCACCTTGGTTTTGCGGTCATACTTTGGATAATTAGGGTGAACTGGGTAATGATATATGTACCATGATGAAATGATATAAAAAGGTTATATATATACTATGATATACTGCAATCATGATGATGATGATGATGATGATGATGATGATGATGATGATGATTGAGGCTGCGGCCAAAGGGTGCGACTTTACATCGCCAGCGACCGCTGCTCACCTCACGAACCTGGTGGGTTTTTATCAATGGGGATATAGAATGGGGTTATTTCATGACAATATTAACCATACTATATAATATACTCTGATCCGCTTGTTATACCACCATTCTACATGACATATTTTTTTTGGAGAGCTAATCAGTAACAATGGATATATAATATCACACTATTATATACATATCCCCTCGTTGGTCGTGTCTGAGCCATCCCAATATTCTCGATATCTCGATCTTTTCAGGTCTGGTTGAACAACAGAATCGATTCCGCGCCTGAATCGTCACCTGGCAGCCGCGAACCATCCCAGTACCCAACCATGAAAAGGGAGGGCGGTACACTAATTGAATCATCCAGTCCTAGGGGTGTTCAATGGTGTTCACAATAAGCCCCCAATTTGGCCCAATTGGAGATGTTTGATTTATTTTTGGGTCTATCTCAATTACATCCGAAGAGAGTGCGAAAGAACAAATTTCTGGTTACGGCAAGTGTGCGCAACGGCGTTTAAAATTCATTGCTGCAGGATGTTGTCCGATCAAATTCTAACACGTTTTGGAAGCAACCAACCCATCCCAGATACATGAACCAAATGCGGTAATCTTCCAAAATAGAACTTCAAAAAGGAGGGGAGTGCAACAGAGTTTGGCTTTTGTAATGGCGGCAGACCTTTTTTTGACCTTTACTCATGCTTTCCCCAACCAAGAGTCTCACAGGAAAATCTATCATCCCATCTGGTTGGTGGATGTTGGTGGTTTCAGCCCATCCGAAAACATATTTGCGAAGGGGAGATTCTCATCCCACGTATGGACGGAAAGACACAAAGCCCGCATGCAACCGCCAAGGAGTTTTCTTGGTTCACTATCTTCCCAGCTGGCTCTATTCCCGTTTTTTGTTTGCAATTCCACCATGGATGGTAGGTTGCACTCGCTTGAGTTGAACCATGGAGTAGTTTCAGTGGTTGGTCCCCCATGCCGAGGAAGGAACAACAAACTCCGGCTAAAATTGGACGAAGAAGAATACCATAAAATATATTATAAAATACCATAAAATCGTAGTTTTCCAAAAGTGCACAGGAATTCCCATGAAAATTCCAGTGAAAGTCACTGGAAACTGTGTCACAGTAGCACCTCCTGTCCGTTCAGCTCCGGCCTCCGTCGGAAATCCCAGCAGGAAATGGGCATCTTGTCGGAAAATCATGAAACTAAATGGGTCAAAATGGAGGATTTTCTGGCCATGTTTGATCAGATCAAACCTGATAAGGTATTCATGATTTCTTCCCTGCTTGGAATTGGTACGCTGTTTGATAATTGTTCGATTCATCTCAAGTCTATACCTTCTGGTAATTTCACAATGGAAAATGACCCATGTGGTCTGCTGATTTACCTATAAAAAATGATGGTTTTCCATGACAACCTGTTAGTCATTCCCAGAGGTATTAACCAACCTTCCATTCATATCCCATGAATTTTACATGATCTCCCTATGCCCCCATTTAGTTCGATGGCTTTCCCGTTAAAAGGATTAAAACCATCCATTTATAGAGGGGATGTTCCGTTCACCAGAAAAAAAGCCATATTCCATTCATATCCCATTCATATTCCATTTACATCACACTTACATACCCATCATATCACCATTCATACCCAACATCTCAAGGCCACGCTGAACCCCACCTGGACTTCAAACCTTCCAGCACTGCACGACCACCAGGCCGCACCCAGGGCCGCAGAGGCTCGGCCATTGCGAGGGAGCCAAACCACTGGACAGATGTGTGGGTGAGATCAATGGGGATACACTGCATGTAGACTGCATATAGATCATATAGACATATTATCTGTGTGTTTCTGAGGATTATATGTGGAGGTTTATTGGATTCAGAAGCCGGGTTGCATGATGTTCAGACCAAAGATTGGCCGGAAAATCAACGTTCATTGCCCTAAAAATGCTCTTGTAGGGAGTGTCTCCCGTGTAAATTGAGTCACCCCAGCCACATTCCTCAGCTACGATGCCAGGGCGTCCAGGGCTCATAGGACCACTCCAAATTTGTGATGGTGATGGTGACTGGCCTTTTGAGTGGGGGGATTGCACAAAACAACTAGATGGACCCTCCGGTCAAAATGGCCTTTGAAGGGACCACATATTCGACTTCCAATTTCAAGCCCTGGATTAAGAACCCACAAAACATGGAGACTGCATCCAAGACGTTACAGCTTCACTGCCTCCTGTGAATGAGAGTGTGCTCTGCCTTTGGTGCGCGTAATTCATCTGTCTTGGAACGTGAAACCCAAAGAATTCGAGAACTTGTGAACATTCTAGACTTACACTGTGACATCTTGGGCTGAGTTCATTGCCCCCCTTGCAGTGTGGAATCCTGGTGGTTTTCGCAGCTACATCCGTGACTGTTGAAGGATTGGACCACCCTCTATACCCTCTGGTAAACTAACATAGCTATTGAAAATGGCCATTTATAATGGAATTTCCCATTAAAAATTGTAGATTTTCCATAGTTATGTTAGTTTACCAGAGGGTATATTGGATTTCAATTTGGGAGCATCCTCGAAATACAGGCAGCTGCCAGCTATGAATTCCCTCTATAGAGCATCTGCTGGAACCTCTGAGCCATTCTGAGCCATGCTTGGGTCCACACAGCTGCAGTTTGTTGCAAAAAATGACATGGCAGCATTTGAAGTATGGCCAACATCCTCAAACGTTTTGACCGGGAGGGGGAGAAGCGCAAATGAGCACTTTGGATGCCAAACCTTGCAAGACGGAATAGGTGTATGCGCTGTATGTTCTGCATTTGTTCCAGAGATGCATTATAAAGCTACATTTTTCTCAATTAGAATTCAAATATACCAATCATACAAAAAACAACATCCTAATTCTTCCCTTATCTTTGCTTTATGTACCGTATAGTTGATACGATCGATTTCCACCAAAAAATGTCCTTGCTGCGTCGTGGAAACGTCGCCTCGCGCTGCCACATCAGTAGCTACCAAAACTGCAGACCCGACGTTGGCTGCACCTCGCCGATCAATTGAACCAGGGGCAAGAATGACCCCAGTAGCGACCAAGCACTGGAGAAAGAAATATGTGATTTCTCATGATGAATTTGAGTTTTTTACACATCTAGAAGGTGATAGCATCTGAACACTGGTAGGCACCTCCTTTTGTTTGGGTTTCAAGACTGACTAGTGGATCTAGTGGCCCAAAACTAGACACTCTTTAACTTGCTTCATCCCAAAGATGCTATCAATGCGCTCCATTTTGGATCAGCTATTCATTGCTGAGGTGTTTCATCCCCTGCGTGAAACAGGTCTGGGATTTAGCCTGTAGTTCGATGTCAGCACGCCACCTATCTTGGATTTGCTTCAGAGGTCCATTATTTTGGACGCGCACATTATGCAACATCAATCTTCAGCATTCTTCAGCAAATCCAAGTTGTACACCGGTCTCTTGTGAAGAAACTGGCTGTGGCTTACTCTTCTACAATACCCTCAAGTTCCTGATCACGGGGACGCTGGATTCGACTTGAATCAAACTGTGTCAGATGCATCCAAAAATGGTTTGGTCTTCCTGGTGTGATACATTGGTCGGCCAAACGTAAGGAGGTTGACCTAGCACAAACATAACTCCTGGACTCTCCAGGTATGCGAAAGAGGGTTGGACGTCGGAAGAAGCAGCGTTGCTGCTGATCCTCTGGGGGAAGGTTGGTCACAATGTCGAACATCCTCTCAATCCGGTCCCAGTCGCTGGCCCGAATGAATCTTCTCAAGGTGGGCATCCCATACTCGATATTGGACACCTCTGACTGGCGCTGAAATGACAAGTGCACCTCGCAAATATCCAGGAAACCCGTGGCATCACTGACCAACAAAGCAATTTCCAACAGATCATCATAGGCCATGACTACCTCTGACACACTGCTCCTGCTCCTCGCGGACGAAGGTCTTCCTCGGACGGAAGGAACAGAACCTGGTTGAGCTGCAGGCTCAGCTTCTGGAAGGCTTTGTTCCGGGTCCTCCTTCATTGCTAACCTGGCTGGTTGCTTCAACCCCCTTGGCAAATATTCTCGTTATTGGGGATCATCATCCCATTTCTATCCGTTTCTATGGTTCAAAAAGCGTTCACAAGTGTTCGAAATAACAATTGAAACCAGCAATGAGTAGCAAACAGTAGTCACTGGAAGCTGTGGTGGGAGAACCATCTCCACTGCTAGGGAGTGTGGTGTAAAAAAGGTCCATCGAAACTGCACCTCGCGCCCCTTGCAGAGACACTCGCAAGCCTCGGGGCAGGCCTTCTGCAGCCCCCTCCCGTGTGTCTTGAGCCAGAAATGCTTGAAACCTGTCACGGCTCTCAGTGTCAAGGAAGAGATCTAAGAAATTGCTCCTGCTCAAGTTCTTGCTGCATTTCAATACACGCTGCAAACAGCTGGCATCATCGACAATGGTCATGGTGCGACGGTCCAAAACAACATCACCATCACAGACTCCCCGCAGGACTTGCCGGAAGCCCATCATCAACGCGGATGCATCACCCGAATCCAATTTGGCTGCCAAGCTTGACCGGATTTGGTGGACACAAAAAAAACATAACTGCACCAAAAAACACATTGGTAGCGATGGATGCAAAGACGACAAAGACTGTCATATTGCCCAGACCGATTAAATTCCATCGACACCAAGTCAGCACTGCTGATTGACACGCGTAGAAAGGCAAGATCGCCTTCAAGTCAATCAGAGCCACACTGCTGCAGTAGCCATTTTCTCAGCCAAATCAAAGACCACTAAGTCCCTTTCCAACGCAACTGCTGCAGCAAGTAGGGAATGAAAGCACATCACAAGTACTTGAAATTTGCGAAACTGGTCTTCGGTGTGCACTATGTCATAGCAGAAGAAATTCAGGCCATAGGCCAGGACAGTTGCCAAAAGCTTGCACGCGGCGGCGAGAGTGGGGTCGTGAGAAAACTTCCAGATCTCGGCCAAGGTGCAGAAGAAGACAAACTGAAGGGACACTGCATGGGCATGCTTTAAATTTCGTGCCCGAGCTTGCATCAATTCCAGCTGGAATCGCTGCTCACGGCGATCTACCTCAAGCTTTTGGGGCGCGGAATTTGGGGAGCCTTGGCATGCCCATTGCCAAAGGCCAGCCTGTAGGTGCGACTTTGTTCCCTGTGTGTGGACACAGGCTAGGAGTACAAAGCCAATCACACAAAGTATCAAAGCAAGGTCGCCCAATTCGCCGGGATTCGACATGGCCCTCAGATTACTACGAAACAGGTGAAGCAGCCAAAACAGCTATGATCAGCAGTTCCTTAGACAAACTCGGGTGAAAAAATCCGGATTACGTGGTGTCCGTTGTATTTCTACACGCCGTGTTCAAATATCCCAATATGGATGGAAATTCACGTGTGAGTCATTTGGGGAAAGGCAAAGTCTGGCGCTTTTTCCCTCATTTGTCCATCGCCTCTCAGTTTTTAAAATCTTTGGATGGCTGCGCCTGCCCCAGATCAGGTGGCGCCAGCCATACATGCCATGTCTGGAAAGCCTAAGGCCCTGCAAATGCAAATGACGGGCTGCATCAAGGTGGTGCTGGTTGTTCTTTGAAATCATCTTCACGTGAACATAACCGGCCAGAAAACTGGCTGTTTTATATTTAAGTAATTATACCAGTATGATATATACTGTATATATACTGTATATATATACTGTATATATACTGTATATATACTGTATATATACTGTATATATACTGTATATATACTGTATATATACTGTATATATATAATTATATATCATTATCATTCTCATATACATATCAACATCATATACTCTCCGGTAGTGAAACGTGGCAATTGGAAATCCCCTGTAAATGGTGCCTTTTAATGGGAAAATCCCCTATAATATAATTGGTGGATTTTCCATTGCCACGTTTGATTACCAGAGGGTGTATCATAATATCTAATCTATATATCTATATATCTGTTTGGATGTTTGAACATCCATGGTTGCCATGTGTGTTTCCCTGCTGGATGCAGGCTCTGAGGCTTGCCACATCTCCAGCATGCAGTCAGGCAACCTACGGCTGTCTGGGGCTGCGGTTTCCGGACTCGTGCATCTCAAAGGATATGTCATGCTATATCATGACGTCAACAAATGGGCATCCCCTTGGTTTGCACAAATTCGAACCCTTCACTCATTGGGCCCATCTGACATCTGCCACTTCCGTGACCATCTCCCAGTCTTGAAAGATATGCTTCAAAGCAAACATAGCAAACGTGGCAATGGAAAATCCACCATTTATAGATAAATTCACCATTAAAACCTCCATGTATAGAGGATTTTCCATTCCCGCGTTTGATTCCCGGAAAGCCCTGCGGATTTGACCAACACCGACCCGGTGACCCCCCACTGCGCCATTGAGATGAAGCCAAGAGGCAGCTCCTTGGCTCGCCAACTGCTGACACTGCCTAGGAAGGGGGATGATGGTCTAAGGCAACAACGGAAAACGCCGGGAAAACCATGATTTTTCCAGGCATTTTTAGTCGTCTTCCGATGTTTCCTGCAAATGTTCTGGTGGAATCTTTAAGATCGATCCAATGATTCAACTAGCAGGCAAATCTTTACCCAAATAGAAACGGATTGGCCAATGTGGTCAGTTGTCTGGCTATTGGTTGGGCCGAGCCTCTGACCAACATCAGTCATTGGGGCTCACCAATTTTTGGGGATCTAATACCCTCTGGTTATGTAGCATACCTAGGGAAAATGGCCGATTTATATATAAATTATTTGTCATGATTTACCTAGGAACGCATGGTAATTCTCCATAGCTACGTTCAATCACCAGAGGGTAGGCCAGGTTCGGAATGACTGGCTGACTTGCAGTTGAGCAGGGTCCCAGGCGCTTGTCGCACCATCAAAGGCTCTTGTGGGTCAATCAACTTGGTTTGTTGGGGTGCCCCAAAATCCACTGGTGAGCTGGTCATTACATTCACCACATTTCATCCTCCCTCTTTGGACAAACCCACAGGAACTCTACCTGGCAATCCCTGAGTCTACGTTGAAAAGTGCGGGTCTTGGGCATCCAGGGGCCAACAGTCCACGCACTTCTTTGCAAGTGGCTTTTGGTAAGAATCTCTCTGTGCTTGGCAAGCTTCAAGTTCTTCCTGCAGAAGATTCAGAGGTGAAGGAGGACAATAACAACTATTACTACTGGTATTGCTATTGGCATTATCATTGTGAGCATATATAGAGTATTACCATTAATTGTTTGATGATGATGATGATGATGATGATGATGATGATGATCTGCTGTTGCTGCTGTTGCTGGTGGTGGTGGTGCTGGTGTTAACGGTGGTATTTGCACTCTAGATATATGCATATATATATATATGTATACACTATTTGCATGATATATATCTCTATATATGTACACACTATATATACATTTTATGGTACTACAATTTAATCCACACATGTAAACAACAAATATAAGACAAATATATACTACAACTACAGTTGTAGCTTTAATACTGTATTTGTTGATATGCAGTACTACATTTTTTGCTGGTTGATAAGTACTACATTTACAGGCTATATCTATATACTACATATCTATAGAACATATTGATATATTATATCTATAGCCTATATCCAAAATATACGACACAAATATACATTACGTAATTTACAAAAGTACATATATTTTCTAAATATAGATATATCATATTTAACTGTACACAATACATCCATACATTTAGTACATGTATACACTATGTAAATTGTGTTTTAGACATATATACGCACTATAAATGTACTTCAAATGCAATAGACGCGCACGCATATATATATATATTACATATACACGCATGATACACGATCTCAATAAACACATGCACATCTTCGTTTCGATCTATATATTTATTATATATATATATGCACCAAATGTGTATACTACAAATATACTATCATGACATCAAGAATAAGAATATCAGCTACAAATACCCTGCCCAGGAAGCCATGAAGGGCACCTGCAACTTGCCAATGGCTTGCAACGCCAACTCAAATCTCTGCACCAGTTGGGCATTTGCAGCTTCACCTGAGGTTTTCATGGAAAAAGAATGGCGGTCACCGCGTGAATAACTACTGTATGTTGTCAAAGTGTGCCTGACAAATCACTAAATAGTTCATATCTATCATTATCTAAGTACGGGCAAATTGTCCTATATCACATAAAGATATACAATATATATATGTAGTGTATATATATATATATATATATGGCAGCCTGGCTGATCACACCATCGGTATGATTCCAATCCATGTCCCTGGCGCCTGACCGCTGCGCTTCGAGGCGCTGTTGCAGCCTCTTCGTCTCCTATGGCCAACCCCACATGGATAGACAATTGGGCACCTGGCAAGTGATGGAAACTAATAACATCTGTACGGGTTTGTCTGAAAATAAGGCACCCCCCAAATCCAATCAGTTATCATAATTCTCCGTTTTAAAAAGTGCTATTCATGAGTATCCCCTATGTTCAGACAAACCCATAACGTCCTGGAAACATGTTTTCTTTTTTTCTCTTTCCCCATCGCGGCGGCGTCGTGAATCCCTCACCTTTTAGAGGGGGACACTAGCGGCCACCCAGCCTGAGACGGCCAGGCTGGGCTCGCGAATTCATCTTTTTGCAGCAGGCATTGTCAGGAGTTTCTGACATAGCATCTACTCTTGCTGCTGAGATTTGCAGCATTGGCCAATCTTTTTCCGTGTTTTTGGGGCACTATTGTCCCTTTTCCGAAAGCAGTCAGCAGCACGCGTGGTGACTGACAAGGATGAGGTTTTACAGCTATGTGTGACGGGACAATGCCTTCCTGGAGGGTAACCACCTCTACAGATTTACAACCTCATCCGTTCTCATCCCATCATTCCATTGTGTGTGTGTGTGCGTGCGTGTGTGTGTGTGTGTAACCTCTGAATAGAGGTAAAACTTCTATATTCCATATCGCAGGGGGCCGCAGACCTGTCCTTGACGCTGCGGCCAACGAAGACNGACTGTGGTGGTGCACCTGGGCGCATTTAAGTCGCAGCTGGTGGCCACCATAGTCCCATATATACATATTTTTATCGCTGTTGTTTTATATTGTCAATGGTCAATGTCTCCTGTGATTATATACTTCATGTCATGTTAATGTTGGTGTCTTTTGCACGTCGAATGCATTCTAGCTACCCAATTCGAAATGCCGCTTCTNTGTGATTATATACTTCATGTCATGTTAATGTTGGTGTCTTTTGCACGTCGAATGCATTCTAGCTACCCAATTCGAAATGCCGCTTCTCTTCAAGTGTGTTACTCATGTCGGAATCCGTCATGGTGGCATGAGCCCCTCGGGGAATACCTGTCTAGGTAAATTGCCAGAACCTTCGGCTTGAAAGCTGAAGTGTGGTGATTTAAGTGGTAATTCGTTTAAGTAAAGTGGAACAGCTGGCCTTATTTCCTTTTTCACCCATCGGTCGACAGAGAGTTTGTTGAAACCACTGGCCGCCGTGCCTGGCATTCACCTTTTTTGACTCTTCTCAACAACGTGCCGCTGTACTGGGCAATCACCATTTTTGGGATGGGCTGTCGAGTGATCGCTTCTGGTTGAACTACGTGCCGCTGTTCTGGGCAATCACCATTTCGTTTGAGAGAATTGACAAACCTCCTTTTTCAACTTTGCTCGAGCGACTACTGAGTCAACAGCAGCTGCATCATGACAGGTTTGAGGACATGCTTTAGGTGTGGTACTTCTTTACTTTTGATGGTCTCTGGTGAGGTCAGTTGTGCACGTAATTCACTGTGACATTGTCAGCCGTTTATGGCACGTTTTGTGCAACTAAGCAATCGACAGCTGAGGGCCCTGGAGCCTTATCACGACAATTGCATGCTTGTACTAGAGTGCGTCTTTTCAATTAACTAGTCCCCCATTGGTCCCCTATTTCATGTGTTGTCCCTTCGTTCCAGGTCAGGTTTGGGTCCTTGCGTTCCTAAGTAGGTTTTGGCTCTCGCCTTGTAGGTTGTGTCAGGCGCTTCCGTCCGCCCCCCCTCCTCTGGTTTGGGTTTGGTCCGTCGTCTGTCCGCCGTTTTTCTNTTTGCCCGCTCCGGGCTAGGTGTGTTGGTGTGTGTTTTCTCCCTTCCTTTCTTCTTTTGTGTTCCCCCGTCCTGGGTTCCGGTTAAGTAACTTTCATTTGATTTTCATTGTCATCTCATTGTCACCGTCATCTCACTGCTGCCCGGCTGCGGCGGGGCGTGTGTGTGTAACCTCTGAATAGAGGTAAAACTTCTATATTCCATATCGCAGGGGGCCGCAGACCTGTCCTTGACGCTGCGGCCAA
>BGPT01000667.1:132897-174579 GCA_003297045.1 Symbiodinium sp. clade C Y103
GACCGTCATGGACAGGTGTGAAAACGTACCTGCGGGACTGTGGTGGTGCACCTGGGCGCATTTAAGTCGCAGCTGGTGGCCACCATAGTCCCATATATACATATTTTTATCGCTGTTGTTTTATATTGTCAATGNGTAAAACTTCTATATTCCATATCGCAGGGGGCCGCAGACCTGTCCTTGACGCTGCGGCCAACGAAGACCGTCATGGACAGGTGTGAAAACGTACCTGCGGGACTGTGGTGGTGCACCTGGGCGCATTTAAGTCGCAGCTGGTGGCCACCATAGTCCCATATATACATATTTTTATCGCTGTTGTTTTATATTGTCAATGTCTCCTGTGATTATATACTTCATGTCATGTTAATGTTGGTGTCTTTTGCACGTCGAATGCATTCTAGCTANTGTGATTATATACTTCATGTCATGTTAATGTTGGTGTCTTTTGCACGTCGAATGCATTCTAGCTACCCAATTCGAAATGCCGCTTCTCTTCAAGTGTGTCTGTGTGTTGATTATTTGAAATTGATATCATTTGATTGCCATCAGGCATTTGCCTTTGACAACCGAGGGTTTCAAACAAGCATGACATAACTATGCTACACGAAGGTGCTCAGAGAAGCCATGTCGAATCAAGGGAAACATGCCCAAAGGTTGATCCAAGAGAGCATCCAATGTATAACTGCGCGCTTCAACCCAGCGAGTCACCAAACGCACTACCACCGACTCCTTCTCATAGCGGTACCTGTGGAATTCTTCGATTCCGCTTGGAACACTAAGCAATCCGAGCTAAGGATTTCCACATTCTAGCCTTTCAAGTTGGAGGTTGCAAAGCCAAGACATCGTTGAATCACAATGCAAACAAACGGTTTGGTGCTTTTGACTGGAACTTCGCTGACTGATGTGGAACCCTGCCATCACACTGCACCACTCTGGGCGTTATCATTGCCACTTCCCACGACAGTGGCCACAACAACAGGCGGCCCTACTGCTTGTGCAGGCACAGGTGCTTGGGGCCTGTCAAGGGACAAAATGGATCAAAATGGCAGTGCGGCCAACCACCAGCTCAAAATACAACAGATTAAATATAGTATGGCATACGGTAAACCCACTCAATAATAAACAACTACCACCAATTACCATTTGGGGCTGGTTTTTACAATCCCATGTATGGCAATATTGGGGACGGTTTACTATTGGGTCTGCCACATTAGCAGTTTGGAGACTGGCAAGGTTCAGGACAACGATAGATAATCGCGCCCAGTCACATGCATATACAAATGACTATAAATGTATCAATGACCTCTGTGATGCAAATGATACAAGTATATGGTACGGAGAATATACGTATATATGTGATACAAATGGCATACATGCATTGCATTGGATTGGATTGCATTGGATTGGGATTGCATTGCATCGCATTGAACTATATTGAACTGCATTGCATTACATTACATTACATATGTATGTATACATGTGTGTGTGTGTGTGCGTGCATGATTCTATATTTCATGCTTGCCCTGGTCCACTTGAATACTGAGGCCCAAGAACTCCCCAGCGCCACTGTATCCAATCTGCGCCTGGGCCCACTGGAAGCCATCTTCCACCACTTCACAAAGCCCGAAGGGATAGCCACCAGGAGGACCAGCAGACCAATCACCAATACCACATCTGTGAACAGTACGAAGCCCTGCAGGCACGGAGCTGGCCAAGCATTCGGTGTCATAATTACCAAGGAATCCAAAGCCCAGGTTGAACCCGAAAACATGTCCTCCCTGCCTCAGTAAGGAAGAAATTGGTTTCCCACGCGTCTAGATTGTTGTTCTGCGAGACCGCCATGTGCACGGGCCACACGGCAATTGTAACACCAATGAAGAAGGGCACATCCAACATATGAAACGTCTTGCAGGGGCTGCAGGGGCATTCGACGTCACTCAACTGGCAACAGCACGGTGCGCAGCATCGAGAACATAGAGCAACGAACCATAACAAACCAACCTGAGTGGCAGCTGTATCTTGAAAAATCTTCTAAAGGGACTCTTGGATGTCCGTACTTCCTGTGGAAGCAAAGACTTCATCCTAACATGCTCACTGGGAAAAACATGCTGCAGAGGACCGATTGAAAAACGTTTCAACATGTTACCCCCAAAACAACTGCGGTGAGTGACAATCGCTCCGAACCAATACGCCAAGTCTTGGGACGTGCGGTAGAAGTCAAAGACGCTCTCAAGGTCATCCGTCGTGCTGTAGTCGTTGTAGTCCCAGTTCGAGATGATGATGATGGAGATACCATAGATCCCAAGCAGAAGGAATAGGATCACAACAGCAATGCTCAAGAGGAGTTGAAAGGCCGGACTTGATCCAAGGCTGTTGCAACATTTGCAGTCTGCCATGGCAAACAGGTGGCACAGTTGGCTGAAGAAGAGAGGCTTCAAATTATCCATTGTAAAAGGAACATCATCTCTTTCATGTTTGTTTGTGTGTTTCCCATTGTAGTTGGTCGTCGGTCGGTATTGGGCGATCTTTTCTTCGTACACATAAATTGCGGCCCTACTTCGAAGCTTGAACCCAATGATTCAGCCTCGAGATCAAGCGCAAACAAGCTTATGAACTCGAACTTGTGCACAAAATTGCAGGTAAAGACAACAGGAAAATACATGAAAATACTGTATTACAACATCATTTTCATGCAAGAACCCCCCAATCATCCCTGGTGAGCAGAGATGAGCAGAGTGGTGGGATCATCACCCCAAATCCACGGTAGGAGCTCATCATTTGTTCAACATCAAAGCAAAATGGTTGAGAAAACCACCTGGTTCTTGGTAACCATGTAAGCCCTGCGCTGTTGAACTCGAGGATTTCTTATTAGCAATTTGCCGATCTACATCTCGGAAAACGTCGGAAAACTAGAAAGATTGGCACGCACTTTTCATATTTCCATCTTTTCCATGGGAAATTTTCTTTTCGCTGATTTTTGAGGCTTCCATCGGCACCACGATTTTCAGCGTTCTCAGCCGATCACCCCTGTCCTGCTGCAAGGTATCCCGCTGCTGTGTTACAGAGCTCACCTCATGGCTGGAACGGTGGCATTTACCGTTCAGGCGGAATTACCTTTCAACATCCTTCAAATGTTCGGATTTTAGTAGAGCATAGATTTCCATGCTAGAATCTTTACATAGATATTACATGATATTACCTTTGATACTAGATACATCTAGATACCTGGTGACCAGCATTTTTTCAGTTGGGTGGCATAATATTCCCACCTTCATGGCAAAAGACTGCTGCTACTGTAGCATTGACTTATCCTTCACCAAGGTTTACTCAAGCAGCTGCTTTACAACCATACTCAGGACCTGGCTATATTTATATATGTTATCAAATATCCACCGGCTATCGTATTCTTACTCAGTTCCTAGCCTGGATGCGCATCCAAGAGGCCGGCCAACCACTGGTGTTTCAGGTAACGGAAACCGAAATGCTGGGTCCCACTGCTAGATGTATTGTGGACATTTTAATGGACATATCACCACCTCAAATGGTGAATCAAAACCAAGTTAAACATGGGGATTTGCTCACAGAATCTCACACAAATGCGGATGTATCTGAACTAGTTAGAATATATTAAAACCATTTAAAACCAAATGGCATCGGCCATTGCAGCTACCACCTGCTAATTACATGTGAACAGGGTGTTAAGTGCCCACAACATCTGGGGAAACTGCTGCTAGTGGCCCCTGATTGTAGCCATCACGCCTGCATCCGGAGCTGCACTTCAGTTTCAGAGCTGCCGACACCGCCTGGCGCCGCCAAAAAAGACGAAGTGATTCCCAGTCTGAGTGTGACCGTATAACCCCTATAACTACGTACGGTTACATGATGTTACATGCCCACTTATAATCTGGAACTGCATCCCCAAGAACGACTTTGATGGCAGTTTACTGTGCTACTTTACTGTGGGAACCCCAGCCAGTTTTTGTGCAGAGAAACAAGCAAACATACCCAAGAAACATCCATTATTTGATTCCATTCAGCTGCACCTGTCGCTGAAGTTTGCAGCTTGTCAACCTTTGGCCAGGGCGCATGGCTTTGGCACAGCCCATTGCCCACGCTAGCAACTGGTTTATCATCGTCTTCTTGTTGGAGGTATATGCCCCGTGTTTAGATAAATTACATCCAAATGGCATGAACTGGTGATGAAATGCGGATTATGGGTCAAAATGTTTGACCACCAAAATATCTGCATATTGGAGGAACATGTGTACCTTGTGTTATAAAAAAAAAACCACCCTGATGGCTGTAAAATGGACCATACTCTACAGGGTTTGCCTCATCCTTGTACACAATGTCGAGATACATTACCCAGGGCACTGTTAAAGTTGAGGGTCGCTCTCTTCGAAGCATTGCTATCGTATACTGTAACAACAAAATGGTCAACATGGGACAATCAGGTTGAATATAAACTCCGCATCTCTTTTTTGTCATTTTTGGGGATTTGCCAGAGTCCACTACCAGATCAGCTTTCCTTTCCCATACGAATCTATACAATATATATACATATATATATATATTCTTTCTAGATACCAATGTTAATAATCACATATAGATTATCAAAAATATATTTGAATGGCAAAATTAAAAGGATATTGTAAATAAGAACCTTGAATAGCCTATGATAAACCATTGGATTTTGGAGTCCCCTATTTTCAAACAAAGCGAATTAATCTTTCGCGAAGTCATACCATTGAAATCTTCGACCAGGACTTGCCCTGACCTGCTGCTGCAAGTCGTCGCCGCGTTGTTCCGCGGACTTCCGCCGGGCGCTCTCCAACCTCAACTCACCTGAGAACATGGGGAGTTACAGCAACATGATGTGCTTGTCTCAGAACAGTTACATGCCTACTAATTATGGTGTTTAGGAACAGTATTCAAAAACCAGGACCATCACACACACACACACATATATAGTATATACATGTATATACGAAATTTCAATATAAATATACATATACCAATCTATTTATCTGGCCTTCCGCCACTTCCCATCTATTTATCTGGCCTTCCGCCACTTCCCGGCTGCGGTCAGCGGCTTCACGGGCAGACTGCACCTGTTGAGTCGTGCTCAACCACTGACCGAAGAATAAACAAAACATGATGAACAGGGAAGGAATACATGTGTTTTTAAGACTTCGATAATATATCTTCTATATGTTGATTCTTTTGGGATTCAACCAACAGAATCAACAGAAATGGTGGTTGAACCAAACTACATGGAATTGAAGACTGGAAGGAGGCGACAAACACGGGCAACAGTAACAATGATTAAATAGGGGTAAGCAACCTGCCAAAATATCCCAAATAGGAATCTCACACGGCTAGAAGTTGGGCACAGGACAAGGGGAAGAACGACACTTTTTGAGGTTACAGCCCGCTTCAACAGCCGCTTCAACTATGGCACGCTCTCCCCAAAATCCTCCTGGCAACCGAAGGTGCCCCCGTGCCATCTCCTATCTATTTGTTCATTTGCTGATCTTTATATAATTTACAATATCCAGTACTCCTCAAATTTAGTTGCTTAATTTGCGCTGATAACACCATTTATGGTTGCAATTTTGGCTACAATTCCCGTGCTTCATAAACCATAGGCCTCTGCAATCTCCCGACCTAGGCCGCATCCACGCTGGGAATGTTGAAACAAAGGGGGGTAGAACTTGGGGGTAAATTGGGGGAACCCAACCCACCTGGACTCTTCATCAAACTTTGTTGGGGGATCATCATCAGTGAACCCACCTGGATCATTTTTGGAGGTGCCCTGCAGTGAACAAACGTCGCAACAACACGTTCAGGAAGGTCATGCACTACAATGATCCGACCTACCGTTTTCCTTCTCATGTCAACCATCCTTTGCCAGGAGCATGGGAAGTAGTCCAAGACAGTAAGTAACCTTACAGAACGGGAAAGTCACGTACTATAAAGTTTGAAATTGGGGAATGCATTCTACCATATTCTACCTACTTCAAGACTGTCTGCTTGCCTTCGCTCCATCGCATATGAATCATTAGGGGTCATGTTTCAGGCAAACATGAACATGACACATGCAATCACTGCACTCACGAGAGAGGTCACCGTTTCACACCCCACCACTAATCCAATAAATCGGTTGTTGTTGGTTACACATGGTTATACTATGTTATAGCCTCATCTTGGGCAATTCCATCAGCTATTTGTGATGACTAACAGTGACTAATACGGCTAAGATCTCCATTTTGGATGATGGTGGCCAAGTATTGAACTATCCAACCAAGGTTTGCCAATAGAATTGGCTTGCAACGTCTTACGACCATGACTTTATAACCGAGTCTTATAACCGTCGCATCCATGGGTGTCATTACGAACCAGCCACTGGATGGGATTTTATTTTTCAAATCGAGGCAGCTGCCACGAGTGGATCCGGTTTCCTCCAAGCTGCGAAGCTGTGCAGCCTCCTCATGCGCCATCTGTGCGCGCAAGGATTCTTCATGGAGTTCTCGAGCGCGGCGTTCCTGTCAAAAATGGCAAAGGTGATTTAACGATTAAAGAAAGGGTGCTTTACCATTGAAAACGGCGATTTACCATCAAAAGTCGTGATTTAAGCATCACAAACGGCGATGCAACATCATTTAAGAATCAAACATGCTCAAAAATAGTTGCTTATTGAGAATAGACTAATTCTCTTTATCAATGCTATATTAGACTATATGCCTATACATGTACGTATGTCATCGTATGTCTGTGCGCATGCACACATGCACATACAGAATTCGAACACATTATGACTGGATGCAGAGTAGCAATGTTTTGTTGTACCAAGTTTGCTCCTCATGGATCTCAGGTCACCACGTCCCAGATCGTCCCAGCCTGCAAGGCTTCTCTCTGTCTCAGCTCGTCCTTGGCGGCTTCAAGTTCTGCACGCTCCTCCACTCACCATGCAGGGCCCCAGGCATGGGTTTGACTGCTCCATGCCCCTAGCATCCCCCAGAAGCAACGACCCTACCGACTCAGGCTCTCAAAGCAATGACACCAAGTATCACCAACCACACGTGGTACCGTACCACAGGTCATGAGGTGCCCAGGAGCCCCGGTGATTGGAGACTCCTTGTCGCGCTCGCGGTAGGCGATGGCCTCCCGCTCCAAGAACTTTTGCCTCAGCCCATGAGCACAACCCAAACTTTTTGGCAACAATTTGTATTTGACCGATTTGACCCATATAAAATTGATACCATTTGATACTCTCTGGTGCTCAAACATGGCTTGCCGGAAAATCATCCACTTATTTCGATGATTTTCCCATTTATAAAACATGCATGCCGCACATGCCCATTTGTAGGGAATTTCCATGAATTTCCCACTACCATGTTTGATGAGCGCAGGGTAGATTGTTGGAACATGTTTTGCAATGTCTTTCCTGGGGGCCACAACATTGATTCACGTGGCAACGTCCAATAGTAACAAAATGGTCCAAACACATCTGTGACATTTGTGACCCTGGAATCAATGGCCATAGATTTCCATAGATCATCTATAGCCACACCTCAAAGTCCACATGGAAACAAATGTATAGCAATTGCCGAAAAGAAACCATCTTGCACAGCGGCACAGGGTTCTTTTGGCAAATCTGATGTTACATGATGTCACATGATGTCATATTTGAGTGAGTACCCCAAAATCGTCCAAAATCCACTAGTTCGTCATCATTCTCCCCCACTAAACTTACTCTAACTTGGGGGGGCCAACTCTTTCCATCTCCTTGGGCCGATGCCAAGGGGCTCCTGATGCGCAAGCTGCGCTTCCATCTCCCCCAGCCTTTGCTGGTACGGCATGCTCTCATTCACAAACCTCGGAGCACGGTGGGCACAAGGTGGGACACGGCAAAGTGATGTCAAGTGCTTTCACAACATGACCCCAGCAGATATGAGGCACGCCGAGTGACTATGAATCGGGATGGAACATATTCTGACTCATCAGCCAGTATACAGTATGTTGTGTGGTGACATGCGATAACCTCACTATGGGAAAAGTCACCGCATCAAAACGAAGCAACGAGCAGGCGTATGAAACAACGACCGTGCTGTGTTCATTTTTTTGCTTGAGCCTCCAATGGTTTACCCTACAGATACCCTAAAGATACCCTACAACTAGGAAACGAAATCAAGAAATCAGGAAACAATCCGTATAGTATGTATCCAAGACTTACATTGTACCACGTAGTATCAATACCCGCAATTGTCGGGCAAGTGCTGTTACCCAGCATCCAAGCGCTGCGTTTCTTTGACACCAGGGTGGGCATGCACAGAAGACAGCTTAGAGGAACACGCAGCACAGAAGCATATGAGATCATATGAGCATATGCATGCCGTATGCACAAGAAACACCCCCACGACACAACAAGCTGGGAGCCTGTGATTTTTCAGGTACATCGATGCACATCGGTACATCGCTTGCCATCTTTGTTTCATTTCAGGGTGCCTAACATCTCTTTGTCATACTTCTGCGTGCTGTTGCATGCCCTCTCCCTCTCTCATCATCCATCATCACCAACACCATCGCCAGCACCAGCGCCACCACTATCACTATCACTATCACTATCACTATCACTATCACTATCACTATCATCATCATCATCATCATCATCATCATCATCATCATCATCATCATCATCATCATCATCATCATCATCATCATCATCATCTTCATCGTCATCATCATCATCATCATCATCATCATCATCATCATCATCATCATCATCATCATCATCATCATCATCCTCGTCATCGTCATCGTCATCGTCAGCGTCATCGTCATCGTCATCGTCATCATTCTCCTGCATTCTCCTACAGTAATATTATTGTGGTGCACACTGGTCCTGGTGTGCATATTTTTGCCTCTCCCCACATTTTGTTGGTCCAGCTTATCCCCGCAGAAAAGACACCCAATTTTCTTAACCTTCATCCGCATCGCCGAACATCGCCTCGCTAAATCTGTTTTTTTTAGCCCAATGGATCATGAAATTGAATTTGGATGAGTTTGGAATGAATTTGGCAAAATTTCGCTCCTGCTTTCATTAAACATCACCAGGCAACTCGTACTCAGCAGCTTCCAGTTGCCTTCGGTGCTGCTCTTGCAACTGTTCAGTCTCCTGGATCTGCTGCTGCAAGCGACGTTCCAAATTGTCCACTGCACCTAGGGCCTGGCAGTTCCGGGGTCTGGAAAGTGGAACAAAACATATGATTGGTGATTGGTTGATGATTGGTTGATGACTTCAACTCCCCTGAAAATGCATCAAGATATTGTGGACCATCATTCCAAATGGGGTTCAAAAACATGTTTGACAGCACCAGCCAAATGAGACCCAGCGATATCCTGCCAGTTTGGGATAAGACGCCCGTGATTCACCAAGATAAACCATGCGATGGCGATCAATGGTGGAGCTGGAGGGGTGCAAATTGTGTCAAGATGTGTCAAGACCCGGAATCAGAGGAGACATCGGATTTTGGATGTCGTGTGAGACACTGCTTAAACGTCTGTGAAAATGAAAGAATCATGCCCAGAAAATAGAGCCACTCAAAGCTTCAATGGTCTTCTCCCACTCATCCACCCAACAGCCAACCTGAACATGAGTCCCCCAGAACGCTGAGATCACTTAGGAATGTGCACCAAGTCTAGTGACTTTGGGACCCCACTGCATTGAACCCACCAAAAGCCTGCTGCAGTTCCACTGTCAGCGAACTGCTGGTGGCTCGCAATTCGTCTCGCTCGTGGCAGAGTTGCCTCAGGTTGGCCAAAGGCGGCATGGCAAGCCCTCGACATGGCAACCTGACATATTCCTGACTTAAGCCACGAATTGGATGATGGGATATGATGGGAAAATCTGCAGGAACGCCTCAGATTTTGTGAGCCTTGCGCCAAAGCCAAGTGTCTGAAGCCGTTCCTCCATCCTTCGCTCCTTCTCTGTGCTCTCGCGTGTTTTCATTTGAAGCGCTTGCTGGTCTGCCTCAACGGCTTTGTCTGACCCAAATTTCACGGTTTATCGCAGCGTTTTTCTACTACTGTAAAACTCAAACGCTTATTTAGCGGTCACAACTTGAGGGGTACCTCGAGGTCCCCATGCTGATATTCTGGACAAGCCTAAATTTCAGCTAAGTCAATTTGGGTATTGCAGGGTCTTTTGTTTAGAAGCGGCAACCATTTGTACATGACGTGGGTGTGAGATATCACAACATTCAATGCGCCGCATGTGGTCCTGCAAACGGGGTGAGATCCAAAGATAGCCTGTCGCTGGGGATCACAATTTGCCGAGTTGTTGAGCGGCCAAGAACTGAAAGTGCCAAGCATCCCAATAATAATGCGGACAAAAGCATCATCTGGCACTGAGTATGTTCTATGTCCCTACCATAACATCAATACAAGCTGCAGAATCTACACCGCGCAACAAGTACATGTTTCATAAGCCTGGTTAATAAGCCTCTCAACTGGGATTCGCTCCTTTACAGCTGGGTATTGGCCAAATTCCCAGACAGTTCTCAAGTCAAGATTTCTTCAGTGCGATGATCCCCCAAGCAATGAAACCCAGACAACAACAAACCATCTAAAACATCTGGTCCCTATATTAGGGGCCCATAATTGCAGCAGTATTTGTTATGACTTACCTACTCATACTCCAATACTAGTCCTATGACAAATCACGCCCCCTAATGTTAAATACCTTCCAAACAAAGCCCTCGTTTAGTGTTGGACCTACACACATTATTAGGGAGATGGGATTATGTTGCACACGGTAGCAGTAACAATATTTGGTGGCTCATCCCACTTAGTAGGCGGGTTGTATCCACTTCCATGTATATACATATTACATATACATACTACATACCTGGAGTTCTAAGCATTTCTAAGCAAATTACTCGAAGCAAATTACTCGTTTGGATGAACCTCCCAACTACCAGATGGTTTATCACATCTCATCACCATTGGCCCGGCGATCTGCCTGCATCTGCCGCTTCTCTCCCTGCAGCTGCTGCTTGGCGCGTTCCAACTCCGAAGAAATCTTGCGCGACTCGGCCTTCTGCTCGCTACTTTGAGCTTCAGCCTGACAAAATGGTCAACAGAAATGACCAGCTGTCGCTAGCTGTCTGTTTGTCCAAGCATTGGTGTATTGTTGGCCGTAAATGATGCGATTTGAGTGGGGAAGAGGATGATCAAACATTGAACTTGCCCGCAGCACGTGCGCTACGCCCACCAGGTACTTCACTACATACACTTTCATATGGTTTTGGCACGGTTTCTTTTTCATTTAGGGTTAATTCCCCACCTGCCAGGTGAGGGTTACTAGATTTTATCACAGCTGCGCGGGGCGGGGGGGGCGGGGGGTGGACAACTTCCCGCCGCCTCCCGCCTTCACCTCCGGCCTCCTCCTCGCCAGCTGCCAATCGCAGCAGACACTGCCGGACCTCATCTGCCAGCTCCAGATCGCAGTGGGCACTGCCGGACTTCATCTGCCAGCTCCAGATCCCAGTGGGCACTGCCGNGTCAGAATACATACCAGAAAGAATGCCAGATAGAATGCCAGAAAGAATGCCAGATAGAATGCCAGATAGAATTCCAGAAAGAATGCCAGAAAGAATGCCAGATAGAATGCCAAATAGAATGCCAGAAAGAATGTCAGAAAGAATGTCAGAATACATGCCGGAAAGAATGCCAGACAGAATGCCAGAAAGAATGCCAGAAAGAATGCCAGAAAGAATGCCAGATAGAATGCCAGATAGAGTGCCAGAAAGAATGTCAGAAAGAATGTCAGAATACATGCAGGAAATACTGCCAGATAGAATGCCAGAAAGAATGCCAGATAGAATGCCAGAAAGAATGCCAGATAGAATGCCAGGTAGAATGTCAGAAAGAATGCCAGATAGAATGCCAGAAAGAATGCCAGATAGAATGTCAGATGGAATGCCAGATAGAATGCCAGATAGGATGTCAGAATACATACCAGAAAGAATGCCAGATAGAATGCCAGAAAGAATGCCAGATAGAATGCCAGATAGAATTCCAGAAAGAATGCCAGAAAGAATGCCNGTCAGAATACATACCAGAAAGAATGCCAGATAGAATGCCAGAAAGAATGCCAGATAGAATGCCAGATAGAATTCCAGAAAGAATGCCAGAAAGAATGCCGATAGAATGTCAGAAAGAATGTTGGGTAGATGGCAGATAGAACGCCAGACTAGATGCCAGATAGAATGTCAGGCAGAATGCCAGAGAGAGTGTCAGAATAGATGCCAGATAGAATGCCAGAAAGAATGCCAGAAAGAATGCCAGATAGAATGCCAGATAGAATGCCAGAAAGAATGCCAGATAGAATGCCAGAAAGAATGTCAGATAGAATGCCAGAAAGAATGCCAGATAGAATGCCAGAAAGAATGTCAGAAACAATGTCGGAAAGAGTGCCAGACTAGATGCCAGATAGAATGCCAGAAAGAATGCCAGATAGACTGTCAGATAGAATGCCAGAAAGAATGCCAGATAGAATGCCAGATAGAATGCCAGATAGAATGTCCGAAAGAATGCTAGATAGAATGCCAGACGGAAAGAATGTCAGATAGAATGTCAGAAAGAATGCCAGATAGAATGCCGGAAAGAATGCCAGATAGAATGTCAGATGGAATGCCAGATAGAATGCCAGACGGAAAGAATGTCAGATAGAATGTCAGAAAGAATGCCAGATAGAATGCCAGAAAGAATGCCAGATAGAATGCCAGATAGAATTCCAGAAAGAATGCCAGAAAGAATGCCAGATAGAATGCCAGATAGAATGCCAGAAAGAATGCCAGATAGAATGTCAGATAGAATGCCAGAAAGAATGTCAGATAGGATGCCAGAAAGAATGCCAGATAGAATGCCAGAAAGAATGTCAGAAAGAATGTCAGAAAGAGTGCCAGACTAGATGCCAGATAGAATGCCAGATAGGGTGTCAGATAGAATACCAGAAAGAATGCCAGATAGAATGCCAGAAAGCATGTCAGATAGAATGTCAGAACATATGNTCTAGATTTCATCAGAGTTGTCCTCTCCTCCTCTTCCCTGCCAGAAAGTTTTGCCAGAAAGAATGTCAAAATCTGTATCACACTATATGCCAAATAAAAGTCTCATGGTGGGGATCACTCGAAGAAAAGTAATTCAGGGTTTTTCCTAGGGTTTTTCTAGGTTTTCTTCAGGGTTTATATAAAAAGTGTTGAAAACAGCGTTTGTGTTACAGCCGAAACCCCGCAGAAAGTCGTCAATCACGTCCCCCATGAAGGCACGTGAGGGACATCATGTTATAACATCCCAACATAGTGAAAGGCAACAAAGTACTGTAAAGGTCAGCAAAAATGAGGTTCCCGACAATCACCCCGAAAGACAGGCGGGCATAGCACAAGTGCTGGCTGTAAACTTGGAAGGTAACATGGGTTCGTTCAAAAAAGGATGGTACCCCGTAAAATAGCATCTTAAATATTGTGAGCTGATAGTGATAGTGGCAGCACATATATTCTTGGTGCCTATAATATACTATAGGAGTACAGTGGAAGACCCCTGGTTCAAGCCATGGCAAAGCCAAAGAAATCCTGTTTTTTAAATTCCACATCGGAAATTGCCAGTAAGGGTAATCTTACCACCCAAAATGCAAGGGTCCACAGTTCCAACGTCAACCCTACTCTAACCTCAGCTCCATGAGCCCCCAGGGCATTCTCCGCATCGCCAGTGAACCTTCTCGGCCCGAGCAGTTTGGCGCGCCAGCTGTGCGTTCAGCTTCTCGATCTTACGCTCGAGCTCATCGTTGCCTTCCTCCATCTTGCGGCAATCTGCAGTCATCACCTGTGGCGACTGATTCAGGGGTCAAAATGCTGGTACTGTGGTGAAGCCCATAAAATAGTTGGGAAATTGATGTCCATCCTCAAAGATATGGCGTTGCTATCGGCGTTTATAGGCATATGATGGGTTTTTGATATGCTTTGGTCCATATTGGGCGTTTGGCTGGATAGGGATCGTCCTCTCTAAAGCGTCCTCTAAAGCTCCCCCCATCAGCTGGCTGCCAAGGCTCCTTCATGCGCTCCTCCACGGACTGCACTCGTCTTGACATCTTTGTCCCCTCCATGATGAGGTTCTCCTTCTCCGCCTGAAGTCAGGCTCCACCACATGCAGAACATGTACCCTCTGGGAACTGGAATTGGAAAACTCACCTTCTGTATAAATAATTTCCCATTTTAAATGTATATATGGCGTATTTACCGGCTAGCCATGTTGGACTACTGGAGGGTGGGACGCCAATCTGAGGCTTCGCTCACCAAGATTGCGCAGCTTCGCAGGGGTCTACCTGATGGTAGCACCCTCCCATGTTGGAGCTATATACGGAGTATGTATATGTGTATATATATATATATATGTGTGTGTGTGTGATTGTGTGTGTGTAGACATCTCTCTCTCTCCCTCTCTCTCCTCAACAGTGCTTGTTCGCTGACCTCCTCCAACCGCGATAGTGTCAGTCTTTAAATAAAACCACCTCCAAAGGCCCGAAAACCAGTTTCGGCAGCCTTCAGATTGCGATTCTCCTTCTGCAATCGCTCCTTGTCCGCGCGAAGCTGTTCCAGCTCCTGTTTCAGCAAACTGGCAATACAACCTCTTATGTTCGACAAGGACGGGATAGGGTGGAATCGGCCTGCCCGCCATTTCAAGCATCAGCTCTCTGAATGGAAACACGGCACAAGATGAGTCAAGATTGAGTAATTTCCCTGACATGCAACTAGGGCAGCAACCCCGACTTAAGAAAAGAGACTACCACCATGGACTGCGATTGCTGAGTCATCCTGCACCAATCCTGTGGATTTTCTGACGTGTGAGCTGCAGGCCACGCATATGAAAGCCATTTCGAGAACGGAAAATTATCATTTGGAAATGGACATTTACAAATAAGTCAAGTACAAAGGCAAACTGTGGATGATTCAACTTGTTTTTGCAGTATGTGTTTTAGCTCTCCGCCTGATTCGGTCCCAACATTGAAAAACTATGAAAAACTATCACTCAATATTATATCCCATTGGCTTTCAGATTCGTAGAACATGGGTGGCTCCAGCGCCAAACATATCCGTTGCTTTGAATCAGTGCTTTCATTGTTGGCTATCTGAACAGTTACCACCATATTTTTCCCTGACATCTTCTCTTCCTCTCGCTTTCAGTACAAATACGTATTTGGTTACCCTGCTTATCCCATTCATGGCTCAGAATGTCACTTATACATAGTATATTAACTGCCACTTGTTTATGCTATAATAACCCCAGAAAGAGATATGAATAAAAGTGATCCAATTTGATTCATCACTATTCTTAGAACAGGATAACAATAGATTTTAGTCTATCTGAATGGCATTCTAGTAAACCCTCATTTTTTCCATATGGGTTTGTCTGAAAATAGTGTAGCCCTAAACCCAATGGTGAATGATCATTATCCCAACAATGAATGGCCAACCTGAGGGGATCATCTCCAAAACCACTCCAGGGGGCACCCCTAGAGGAGGCCACCAAGGCCGCTCCTGCATCCCCTCCACGACAACTGCCTGGCCCAGCCGGCAGAATGTTCCCTGTTGATGTCCGGCAACATGAGAAATTCATAGGATTTATGGCTTTTGATGCCATGAATTTAATGGGCTTTAAAAGAATTGAATGGGATCTAATGGGAAAATTATAGGATTTAATAGGATTTAATGATATTCAATGGGTATGACAAGTATCGGGTCATCAAAATTAATCGATGGCTGGAAAATCCATGAACATGCACTAAAGGTTTTCATGGGAAATCATCGAACTAAATGCGGGGGTTCTCCAGCAAGCCGTTTGACCCATAGCATCCCAGAGCGACCAAGGCGGGTGGGAAAGCCGTAGAGGTTCAGCATTCCAACACTTTCCTGTTGATGAAGTCCTGACTTAGTCGTCACCCACTTCATCACTCGTTTTTCTTTGTTTCCAATGCTCTAGTTCCCAGGATGATGTACTTGATGGGAATGGACATTGGAATTGTCATATGACATGTTGTCCATCTTGCCACAGCACGATCAACCGCCTTTGATTGTCCATCACCGACACCGTCGGGCGCCCCCTCGCTCCCGACGTTGCTGTCCTTGGCCCATTTTGTTGAGACCCCTGCTACTCTGGCAAAGCTAATTCTTAGATCATCGCCAACCTCACAATGGGTGCTATAGATACAGTATCGTCTAATAAACACTCTAAAATTGGAGATGCTTTGTTGCTATCATTGGGTTAACCACATTACCTGGGTCATAATCCCAATCAATTACTGGTTACACCCAGTTCGGGCTAGTCACGGTGCAGCAGTTGATCCCAGGACTGGATTGCCAGCAACGATAGTGCTGGAACTATGAACTGACACAAGGTAGTCAGAAAGCACTCAACAGAATAAGGATCCTACATCAAGACATCAGCGATACCTGAGGGATCCTGAGGGGATTTGGATGGACAAATCAAGCGTCTAGCAGAACATCTCATCCTCCCAATTCATACCGCATCCCAATTCCCTACTGGATTTCATCACTTTGCGCCCGGCAGGTCCAACAAAGGACGGTCCAAGTGTCGCTCAAAGCAGTGGGCTGCAATGGTGCTGCCTGGGGTGTCCATACACGGCTATGACTATGGGTCACATCGGATGGTTGGATATTTGGAAACAACACATCTCGGAGGTCAAAAATTTAGAATAATGATCCATACCAATACATGGAGTGTGTACCTTTGGAAGCACTCAATGAATCAATGTTCCAGTGAAAGATGTGAGTCCTGATTCATTCGACCATTTTCGATGGGTCAGGCCATCCATCCTTCGATCTAGGGAGAAAGGTGAGATAGACTACTTTTGCTGCAGATTTTATTCTTAGCAGCGCATGGCTCTGAAGAAAAAATAACACCCCAAGTGAAACTGCCAGAGAAGCGAAAAGGCTTTTGGAAGAACCACTTGTCCTTCTGAATCAGGATTTCCCCACGCATATTACATACACAAACAGAACAATTCGTGAGCACAAACACATGCATCAAATGCATAGCACAAATGAATGGGTATGCATATGTGCGTACTGTATATGTCTGATGTGTGCGATATATATCTTGCAATACTACTGTGTAATTGTATATGCAAATGTGTATGTATATAGATATGTGTGTGTAGGTGTAACGGATGGGTGGGATGTACGCATGTATGCCTGTGTATGTATGTATTTGATGTCATGTCATGTCATGTCACGTCACGTCATGTCATGCAAATGCATGTAACATATGGATGTATGGATATTTGATATCCCTGACCATTTGAACTCATCAACTTCACCTACATAGGTCATGTTTGAGCCCTCAATCTATGCTACCAGTATTTATGGCCATGAAAACATGGAGAGACATCTTGCTTTTAATCCCCATGGTCTCCTTGGTGGTTTTCAAAAAAGAACGGAGAAACCCCATCCCGCGGTGCAACCCGCGGCCTCCTTGGACTTCATCTCTGCCTTGGCTGCGCCCTTCTCAGCTGCTTTGCTCAAGCCCTGTACCACCTGCATGGTGCTGATCTCCTGGAAAATCTGGACGATTCTGGAGGGCAAGGCTCGTGAAACTATTGGGCATCTTTTGAGGATGGTTTTTGTATGGAAAAAATGCAAAGTGCAGAACCAAAAACTGGAACAATTTGGTGTCGCATCATGTTTTGTCTTTGGGGAAAAACCTCAAGTAGCCCTGGGTCCTCCTCGGATCTGATGGCCTCTTCAAAGGATTGCTCCATATGTTGCCGGATGCCTGTGGACATGACTGGGATTGACTACGCTCAGCCGTGGACGTAAGCAAAACAAACATTCCACAATACAAACACGTACCTAGGTGTACCAGCAACAAACGGCCGTGGTTTAAAGATGTATAACATAGCTATTTCAATGATTTCATTTGGTTTGAAATGAGCAATTCCACGGGGTTCCATGTATAGGGATTAATTACAGATGGAATGTGCGTAATTACTTTCATTGGGGCAACATTCTCTCATCAGATTAACTCCTAGCTTGCGCTCATCTTTTTAAGGCCCCCAACTACGGACTTGATGAATTTGTTTGAGAACTATGAAGAAGTCTTGCCGTGATCACGAGGTTTTCAAGAGTCTGGTGTGCAAATGCAAGTGAAACTTCAGTAGCTCAGTAGAATGACCTCTGTGTGCAAGTCGACATGAACCTTACTAGCCAGCCCACCCCACCAAAACATGAAAACGCTAAAAACACCCAAAAACCCACGGCCGTGTGTGGCCAGTGGTCCGACCACATGGGTTGGTCCAAAAATTACAGGTGCCCCTAAACCATACTTATTTCGCTAAATGCACTGGTTCATCACAATTGCCCACCAAATTTGTAGCAAAATTTGGGCTATAGCTCATTTCAGACACACCCAAATGTCATATCAAGCCTGCTATATCCCCATGATATCCACATTTTCCTACTGAAATCACATTTTCATGGAACTTTCCAGCAACTTCGGTTGCCAAGCGCACCTTCCGCCGCGCCATGCAAGGTCTTGAGCGTCTGCAAACCGCTGGTCAAGAAGGAGGCGCCCCACAGGGGCTTGGACTCCTCAGCTCAGCAATCAGCGATTCTGGTGGTGGGTGTGGATGTCTATACTATATGTATAATATATAATATATACATGCGCGTGGCTGTGTAAGTAACATTGTATAACATGTCGATATGTGTATGTATGTATACATATATGTGTGTATAAAGCATGTACATACAATATGTCGGATATATAAAATCAATTACAATCATATGTGTAATATATATGTATGTATGTATGTATCATTGCAGTATGTATGCATTCAACCAGCCATGGAGGAGTCTCCGCAGTTGTCACTGGCAGAATGTGTCAATTCGAGCATGAAAGTATCCATTTCGGGGGTCAATACGATCAATAATCTTGACCCATACCACACACCCCGTTTCTTTGCAGGGGCGCAAGCGGTGGTGCCATGATGAAAAATGGATATTTGACGAACTTTGCATCAGCTAGTGCAGGATGCAACTGCTGTTCGCAAAATATCGCACAATGATGTCGAAAAACTGGCAACATTTTGGACAATTCCCCTAGTAGGTTTGCTTCACATACTTTCACTGTCACCCCTTATCACATCATGGGCCGCGGCACCGCTGTAGACTGGATTTCCCCCTTGGCCTTGGATGTCGCTAGCGATCCCATGTTCTGCCCCCGGATTTTGGAGTCGCGACCTCTTTGACGTCTAATAAGAAAGAACATAGAAACACCGACAAGACATTCAAGACATGAGCAATTCTCCAGACAAGCCTCATTCTCAAGCAACAGCTCTGGTGATGGCCTTGGCTGCGCCACGAGGGATGACAAGGATTTGGCAGGGAAAAGAATATTCCCCAGTCTTCACTCAGGGAAACATCCTTGGTGGATTGCACCACCGCATGCGAGCTGCAAAGAGGGCAGCTCTATCGTGTAATCATATCTATTAGTCCATCATTTAGTTAATATCCATTGGTCGATTGGTCTATTAGTTTAATACCTAATACATCCTGATACCTGTTTCATGCTTTGACTTCCATCTGAACATGAGCTGATGCGACCAGGGCACTTGATTTCGTACTTCTGGCAAATTGACTGCAGGGCCGGGCCGGAGCAAACACATCACTTTGACTCAGTTTTTTTTGGCATACAATGGCATGCCTTGACATCTGGGCCATAAGCTCTGACAGCGACCCTCGCCTGATACAGCACTGGGAGCTGCTCACTGTACTTGTCAATCAACTTGTCCTCATTGCGCTACTGGATTGCCAAATCTAATGTCAAGCCGGGTCAAGCATGTCAAGCCCTCTCTTTGCGAACAAATACCTTAACACAAATCACTGATAATCACCGAACAGATATTTAAATCTATTTGGTTGGTAAGTTTGCGGAAAGGAACACATAATTTTCCAGGTGTGTTTTTCAATTGTGCTGTTACCAGGAATGTTGATTCCTGCTATGTGCACTTGCATATCCGCCCAATAGTCACTGCAATGCATCGTGAAGAAGAGTTAGCATCATGAATTCGGATCTGATGCCATGCTATGTTTACTGTAAAAATGAATAAAGCTTACAAAATGATACTGTATGGCATCTAGAAGTATCTAGTATGTCATCCAATTACATCATTCAACTGCCTTGCGCATGTGGTATGAAGCGCACCAACGCTGCACCACCCACTGCCATGATCACAGTTGAAGTGTCAACTTCCGAGAGTTTGGTGGGATTGTGCTCACGGTAGATCGCCTGGGCTGCTCCAAACAAAATGCAGAATGGATTTCTGATGGGTGAGGAGCGAAGTGCTGACTGCCTATGAATGCAGCTGCATCACATTAATTCAAATTATATACATATGATCGCATGTGTGCAAGGGTGTCCGTGTGTTAGTGCATGTGCCCACCATTTTTGGGGCGTTAATCTTGCGTCCGAGAGGCGGCGATATGGCGCGTATACATCGCCCTCAAGTCCTGCAAGCGCTGCTGGTCATCGCACCAAGATGGGTGTGTCTGAAAATGGGATATGTCGTATCCCCCCAAATGGCTTATTTTGTGAAATCTTATGTAGATATGGTAATGATGGTAAGCCAATGGGTTTTTGAGGTTTTCCCATAATGTCCAGACATGTAAATTCAAGCATCATGTTAACTTAGACATATTGCCCATGACATATACCCATTTTTCCGAAACAACAACTTCCATTTGTCATGGTAAATCCCAAATCTTTGAAACTACCACAGGATACCACAGGTAAATTGCGACAGTTACCCCCCCTCCTTCGGGTCCTCGGGCTTAGCATCCTCGTAGCGTGCGCAAATGGCTTGGTACAGGCTTTCCAGACCTAAAGCTCCGGCGCTCAGCTGGGAGGGTCGAAGTGATGCCATGGGCATATTGTATAATGATCAGAATCTAATGGGGTATAACGGTCTAACCGAGTTGATATGATATCTGGATTGGTTAATCTAGGGGAAACCCTGATTTTTGCATAACTCAAAATATGGGTTTCCTGCAGATTTTCCTTGAAACCAATTCAATACTGGGAATGCTGCAATGGCCATAGTTTCACTCTGTGTCACCATGGGTGCTGGTCATAACCTGCGGGTTCTATCCAAATCCATCTGGGCGCTTCATCACAAATCCCGGATCTGATGTATGGCCAACAAATTCATAGTTTTCGGATGTTTTCGGAATGGTCCGCCATGAGGTCTTCTCTAGACGGTTGGTTGCATCATGTTTTTTCCCATATCTTGGTGCCTCACTAGTTTCATTCTTCATTCTACACCCTATATTTTGATATATGTTGGCGCATTTTGTGGCTGAAATATGCTTCCTCAATTTCCCGAAATGTCCGCGAAAACTGTCCAAAACATCCAGCCCCCAAAACGCCAAGTTGCGTTCCCGGTACCTCTCCAAGACCTCCGGTTGATCTGAATCGCCCGGGCGGCTCAGAATCTGTTCTCGGTACTTGCCTTGGCCAAGACAGTAATGGTTGGATCACCGGTCCCTGCTGCGGATGAAACTGTGAAGGGTCGAAGTGATGCCATGGATTCACCTCCTGCAATCAAACGTGGAAATATGTGGAAATGGAAAATCCATCATTTATAGATGATGATTTCCCATGAAAACCTCCAGTTATAAGGAATTTTCCGGCCAGCCACGTTTGATTACCGGATGGCATTTCCACTATCCAAATACATCCGGGTCCTGTTCAGACAATGACTCCAGTTCCAGTGCTGAGTGTTGCACTCCACCACTTGGAATTGGCTGAACATATGGAGAGAATACCCATCATTGGCCATGATTGGCGCCAAAACCACCGGTAAATCCTCATGATGTCCATATGGAGGTTTCCAAAAATAGGGATACCCCCAAATCATCCATTTCAATAGGATTTTCCATTATAAACCATCCATTTTTGGGTACCCCCATTTTATCCCATTTTAGGAAACCTCCATATATCACCGGATCATTTGGGGCCGTTTCGCAACAACCCCACGTCCTCCCACGTCCTTTCTGCTGGGCTACCCAGAATCTGATCCAGATGCGGGTCCTCACCATCAGCAATGACGGTCAACCAGCAATGAAACTCCGTACTGGTGTAACAATGATCAATGGACACCAGTCCTATGCTAAAACCAAATCTAAAGCTAATTTTAAATTTGCTCAAGGTTTTTTCAAGAAATCCGGTAGGACAATGTTTACCTTTATCATCTTTATCATTGTAGTGTCTCTCTTTTGCCAAACCTAGGGGCTTTCATGTGTGCACGCCAGTCTGTGTAAGCAAGCTGGTCAGTGCCAAGTTGTGACATCCTACATGCCCCGAAAGCACAAATGCATCCCAGCATCAGACAAAGCATCTGGGTTGTGTTTCTGGTACACTGCCTTTACGCGAACCTCGTACTCGGCCAGAAGTTCCTTCGCAAGATGTGACTTTTAGGCTCACCCAAATGCTCCAAAGAACGGCTGACAAATGCTGACAACTATTTTGCCACTGTGAAATGGTACTATCAGCCAAAATCTGAGGGCAGATCGAGTGCTTTGTTTGGTGCATCTGGCTGATCTTTATGTCTGGCCTCAGACCTCAGGCGGCTAATCAGAGGGGTTAGGGGGCATGACCTCACCAGCCATATCAGGAGAGAATTAACAACAGAGAGTCACTCCAGTTCTTGCGGCATGCTGCGGAATTTCCGACAGTATGCCAAATGAAAGAGCAATCATACCTACAAGGCAAAACCAGGCAAGCGCCCCAGAGAAAAAGTAACACAGGCTGCGAAAGGCACACACTTCCCCTATGCAGGCCAGTGGCGATGGACTTGCTTCATTGCTGCCATCCGTCACCGCCGTAGGTATATCATTCTGGTGACAGCCATCATCGAACGGATTGTGCTGCTCAGCAGCCCGCTGCTCCTCTCGCTCTCTTTCCAGCCTTTCTGCCTCCTCCTTCTCCTTCTGCAGTCGTTCTTGCTCTTCTCTCTCTGCTTCTAGGCGTTCCTGCTCCAAACGCTCTTGTTCCAGCTTCTCTNCTTCTGCAGTCGTTCTTGCTCTTCTCTCTCTGCTTCTAGGCGTTCCTGCTCCAAACGCTCTTGTTCCAGCTTCTCTCGCTCAAGTCTCTCCGCCTCTTCTCGCTCTCTTTCGAGCCTTTCTGCCTCCTCCTTCTCCTTCTGCAGTCGTTCTTGCTCTGCTCTCTCTGCTTCTAGGCGTTCCTGCTCCAAACGCTCTTCTTCCAACTTTTCTTGCTCAAGTCTCTCCTGCTCCTCTCGCTGTCTTTCGAGCCTTTCTGNCTCCTTCTGCAGTCGTTCTTGCTCTGCTCTCTCTGCTTCTAGGCGTTCCAGCTCCAAACGCTCTTCTTCCAACTTTTCTTGCTCAAGTCTCTCCTGCTCTTTTCGCTGTCTTCCGAGCCTTTCTGCCTCCTCCCTCTCCTTCTGCAGTCGTTCTTGCTCTTCTCTCTCTCTGTCTAGGCGTTCCTGCTCCAAATGCTCTTCTTCCAACTTTTCTTGCTCAAGTCTCTCCTGCTCCTCTCGCTCTCTTTCGAGCCTTTCTGCCTCCTCCTTCTTCTGCAGTCGTTCTTGCTCTTCTCTCTCTGCTTCTAGGCGTTCCTGCTCCAAACGCTCTTGTTCCAGCTTCTCTCGCTCAAGTCTCTCCNGCTCTTCTCTCTCTGCTTCTAGGCGTTCCTGCTCCAAACGCTCTTGTTCCAGCTTCTCTCGCTCAAGTCTCTCCTGCTCCTCTCGCTGTCTTTCGAGCCCTTCTGCCTCCTCCTTCTTCTGCAGTCGTTCTTGCTCTTCTCTCTCTGCTTCTAGGCGTTCCTGCTCCAAACGCTCTTCTTCCAACTTTTCTTGCTCAAGTCTCTCCTGCTCCTCTCGCTGTCTTTCGAGCCTTTCTGNGCTCTTCTCTCTCTGCTTCTAGGCGTTCCTGCTCCAAACGCTCTTGTTCCAGCTTCTCTCGCTCAAGTCTCTCCTGCTCCTCTCGCTGTCTTTCGAGCCTTTCTGCCTCCTCCTTCTCCTTCTGCAATCGTTCTTGCTCTGCTCTCTCTGCTTCTAGGCGTTCCTGCTCCAAACGCTCTTGTTCCATCTTCTCTTGCTCAAGTCGCTCCTGCTCCTCTTGTTCCCTTTCTAGCCTTTCTGCCTTTTGCTCTTGAAGGCGGTTCTGTTCAAGTTGCTCTGGTTGCTTATGAAGAGCCTCGTGTGTCATTTCATCCTCCTGCTCTGTAGTCTCTGTTTCTTTTTGGTTGGGCTTCTCTTCGCTTTCGTGTTTTGGAGACGTTGCAGTCTGGTCGTTTGCTGAGTCTTGCGTCCTTGGCTAGGCGGTAGTGATGTGACATTGTGCCAATTCTCTTCCCATCAGCGAGCTACCAAAAAATGCACACAATAGCACTCATAGCCCTTATGCAGAGAGGCTACGAGGTAGCTGCTGACTGGCATACAGCAACTCCTCCCTCACATCATTTTGGGATTTTGGGCGCCGTTCCCACAATCAGAAGCTATCCTGTATCCAGTAAACCCAAAAATCCTCCATCAAGAACAAGCCAAAATTCAATTCATATCCCAGTACATGTCTTGTTCAGGGTGAAGCCAAATTGCAACCCCATATCTGCAGGGCCTCCCCTCTATCATCCGGGGTCTCAAAACTGGGTGTCCTGAATGTCGGACAGGTTCAAATCTTGTAAATGACACCAATATTTCGTTTCCTTCGGTCATAGATGTTGGCCGGTGCCCAGACTTGGTCCTCAATATCTTCATATTTGCTGGTCAATACCTACTATCTCATATCTAAGTTGTCATTTGAATCTGTCACTTGCAGGTTGGTATCCCAACATTTGCTGCTTCATACTCGTTCATATCCAATACTTGATTGGCTGCATACATAATACCCATTGAGGTCGGTTGAATCCCCTGAACTCACCCATATTCCATGGAGTTTCATTCACACCCACCATGACCTCGTCATTAGCGGATCCGCCAATCAGCTTCGACCAACTCTTGTCGGTGAAATCCCCATCTTTCATGCTAAAACCCTTTGCATTCTTTTCTGAAACCCATGTCTTCGCTGCAAGACTCTTCACTTTCTCCAGCTGAAATCATTTGTACTCCCTGAATTAGAGTCTTACTTTTGCCAAAATCGCCATAGCCTTCCCTAAGAAAACGGATTGTTCTATGTGGGCGTTTGTTTCAAGATAGGGTGCCAGAGGCTAGTCCCTCGTGTTCAGACACACTGGATATTGGTGGCGAAATATCCCCACTCACTATACCCCATTGCCGTAGTTAAATCCACAATTTTTCCACTCGACTCAAATCCTTATTTTTCCCGTTGTCCAGGCTTTGCCCAGTCAAATCCTAATTCTTTCCTGCCTCTTGCCTACTTACATCCCAGTTGTAATTGGCAAGTTGGAATAACAATGAATAAACTAGGAAAAAACCGGCCATTGTTCCAACTCGATCACCCTTTTCCTGGTGAAATCCTGCGTGTTCCCCGGTAAATCCCCAAATCTTTAATGGTAAGTCTCAGAAAATCCGCCGCAACACCCGCAACGCCCCCCAAACGCCCAAGTCTCTCTCCGCGATCCGCCAAGGCTTCATCGAAGGAGCGTTCCACCTTCTCGCGCAGGCCCTGCAGACCTTCCTCGGCCAAGCAGAAGGTCTGCCCCCAAAAAATGTTGGCAGAATGAAGTGAAATTCAGGATTTAAGATGATTCAATCCACGAAAAGAAGTCGAAACTTGGGAATGTGGGGGCTCTTTGACTACATTATACATGTGGTGAACATGATTGAAAAACTATAAGATCCAATCTGCAAAACAAAAGGAAATTGAGGATTTGATCTAGAAAGATGTGTTTCTCAGATTTCAGGTCCATCGGACAAAGGACAATTTTGGATTTGACCTGTCGAAAAGAGGACAGCCACGATTTAATCAAATTTAATCGGTGAAATAACGGGGAAATTGATCCAGAAATTGAAATAAAATGAAAAGGAAGGTTTCTGAAAATCAGGGTAGCCTCTGGTAATCTACCATAGCCAGCCATGGAAATAATGGCTGAATCATGAATGTACAGATTAGTCATATTCCATGGCCATGCGAAATTGCCAGAGGCTCTGCAGGGGGTACCCCAAACCCTTGGTTTCCCCATTGAATATGACAACTTGAATTTGTTTTTTGGGTCCCCAAAGTTTCTGAAATCCGCACATGTTTTGAAAATATGCGTAATTCAAGATTTGTTCCATCAACATATAACCAGGAAAATTGGGATTAGGCCCGTCAAAAACTTGCAAAACTTGGATTTAATCCGTCAAAAAATGGAAAATTGAGGGTTTGATCCAGAAATTGAAATAATGAATTTGGGAGTTGCGGGGATTCACTATCATCAAAAACTGGAAACCTCCCCAGTTTTTCCAGCCAAAAACTGAGATCTCCCGTCGCTAATCTTAGATACCCTGCGAAAGGCTATCAATTTCAGCTGGGCCTTGTGCATTTCTATCATATATCTATCTGTCTATTCATGTATCGGTGATTTGTGCATTCAGTGATGTATAATGTGTTCATGAAGCAATAGGATCCACCATCCCCAATTTTACACTATTTTGTCCATTTTTATGGGTGGGATTTCAACCATCAATCCATATGAGTGGTTGCCATCTCGGTCAAGCAGCAGCTGCACTCTGCAGGGATTGCAGAGCACTGGTGGCCTTCAGGGCACCCTGAAAGGCGCCCAGGCCCAACCCTCCGCCAGCGCTGAAGAATCCGCCGCCCCAGTGGCCACTGTCCTTGGGCTTTTGAAAGGCTGATGCTGGAAGTTTGGGGCTGTTAATGATGGAAAAATTGTGAGTCACAATCAAACAGTTAAATAGATTAATTACTTGAACATGAATATATAAACAAATGAATGAACAAATGAATAAAATTGAATATAATATATCGGTCTTTATTTATTCATCTCATTTATCTATCTGTCTGTCTGTCTTTATTATAAACTATTATGATCTCATAGAGTCTGAAGTGGCATGGTCACCTCGATCTTCACTACCGAGCCCGGTGGGGAATTTCCCCCATCCAAGTGACAGTCTTGGGCTCCTCCTCTTCCTCCAGCCATCGGCTGTCAGGTTCAACCCCATATTTCTCACAAATGCCTCAGCTGATGGCTGTTAGCCGCCAGCCCCAGGTTGCTCAATCACCCTTTGTCCCATACGTGTAAGGGGGCCCATGGATTGGATACACTTCCAAAAAAAGCAAGGAATTCACTACACACGAAAGGATGACGATGAACGTACACACAATTTTACGCACTGTAATCATAGATACGTACACCTCTGTTTCGACGTGAACTGAGATGAACACATGTATGACTCTGAGACTCTCATACTCGTACATTTGCAGTGATAGATTATTATATGATTATGATTTTTTGATGATGATATGTGTACAGTATATATGGCGGAATTACAATAATTCACTAATCTGAAAATAGCTAACATAAAGCCATTTGGGGATGAAAATAGCTAAAATAAAGCCATTCGGGGATGATTCCCCCTACTCACTAAGCATCATTCCACTCATGACGCAGTGAGGTCATTATGATTCATCTATATATAAATAAAAACACATATACACACACACATATATATATATATAGATGCACATATGCATGTATATAGATACTATATCCGCCGATAATTATATATATAATTATATATGTAGGGGTGTGCCTGTGTGTGGCTGGACGTTCCCATTGACTAGAAACTCTTGTAGAGCGTTGGTTCCTTCCCCTTGAATTTGGTCAGGAGCTGGTCGATATTCGACAACTTCGCAGGATTGTGCTTCTCCTCAGTCTCAGTGACCGAAATTGGGTGTTTGAAAATGGGGTTTATACTCCGAAATCAGACCCAGTTGGTTTGCGGAACAAACTTGGAATGGAAAAGCAGGAATACTGCGAGCTTGATAGCTGGAAACGACAATGTTTACGATTACAGTAAGATCAATCAAGCATGTGGAGATTCAACTGGATACAACCAACACTATCGGACAATGGTCCAGTTCAAATGGGACCTATAGCTTGCTGTCAAAGAAGATCCAAAGAACCCTACTGGAGGAAAAGGCTGCTGAACGTTGTGGATTTCTGAGCCTGCCTGTCCAACATTAGTTTTCGCCCCCAGCTTCGCCAAGTTTCTGTGAATATGCCAGGCCAAGTCGAGCAACAATAGGAAACACACCAAAAAAACAACGGAAATATGGCTGAACTTGAACGATGACATACCTGACATGCTGCTCTCGCTCTCTGGGAATGTGCCCTTACCAACTCGGTTCCCCTCCCCCCAAGGCTTTTGAGGATCGTAGATGGCCACAATCGCGGCGCGAATCGGATGTTCTTCCTCGGCAGCAGCCTTGGTAGGTCGCAACTGGGGACATCCAAAGTCCACTCGGCTGGTGGATGCCCAACCTCACAAATTTAAAATCTAAGCTATTCCGGCTATTCCATCATATATGTGCACGATATGTATATATATATATATATACACATGTGGGCTATGGCGGGCTGTAATAACCAAAAATCGAAAACTTGAGTTGAGGATCTTCAAGTTTAAGCCACATGCAGTCATGTGCACTTAGACCTGACTTGTGCGTAATCATGTTGGTGTTCAATGTTCTATTGCATGCTGCTGGGCATGATAGCAGGGGGCAAGAAGGTGTTTCATTCAGCGCTCCCAAAAATAGACCAAAGCCATTGACGTAAGCCTCGTAAGCCACTGTTGCTCTCAACCTTTCTTTGACAAGTGTGTAGTTGGGACATATCCTGCCAGACTTTGAGTCGCGTGCATCTTGTGGACCCTCTTCAAGGCCATATTTCTTGCAGACTGCCTGCAGCCCAGGACTGGCCACTCCTATTTGGGGCGAAACTGGGGTAGTCAGGGTAGTCAGGTCAGGTCCGTTCTTCCAATGTTTCTGCTGGTTTCATTTTGATTCATCACATGCTGATGCATTGCCACAGCTCTATGGGCTACAACAAATCAGCTTCTTGGATGGCCGTCCTAGCTTCCATAAATAGAGACTCGCTGGCCATGTGTTCAAAAATACATCACTGAGGAGATTCATGGCTGATTTTCCAAGATTATCTGAGCATGGCATTGATCCAATGGCCAAGTTCAATCGACTTCAAAGCGTGCCTGGTGGAAGGAGTGCATCTTCTCCTGATACAGTATTGGTGCATTCTCTTCACTGAAGCCCCTAGACAAATACAGTATTGGCTGGGCTATACAGTATTGGCGGGGCTATTGACCCCCGAGTAACTACATGGCCAACTATTATACATGGAAATGGTTCAAAACACGGGTAATCCTCGCCCCCTAATACTAAACATCCCCCACAAGGAACAAACACCTGGAGCCTGGAGTAGTTTTGGTTGTTAGGAGGTATTTATCATCTGGGGGAGGGTTAGCACAAATAAGTTATCGATTTCAAAATTTAATTGTTTTTCAATTGTGGCAATTGAAAAGCAATAGGAGACCAGCATACCCAAAAATGCGATTCAGCCCCCTAATAATACAAACTTGTCAACCCTGAGATGCTTATGATCAGGGTCCGCCTTTTCAAATCAAACTTCTAGAATATTCTAGATTTTATTATTAGGGGAAAGCTTCGAAATCCAAATTTAAGCTGTCGTTTATATATATATATATATGTATATATGTATGGATTTTAGATGATTTCAGACAGGAATGTGATGGACACAGAAAAAGTGTGCTACTCTCTCTCTCTCTCTCGTTTCTATAATATATTTGGGGCAGGTTCGGGAATAGTTGGAAGGGATTACCTTGGCATCCATCCCCAAATTCACAAAAGAGCCTCAGACTTCTCCATATTGGGAGCTGCATCTATCCATTTATATCATTGTTGGTGGCTTTGACCTCCCATTTACCAACCATTGCTGCACCTCGCAATGTGTTTTGAAGCTGGCAAGGTCATCAACGGTTTCGGCCTGGTCCTTGAACCTTGGAGGTCCCAAATGGCTGCTGATGATGTTGATGTTCAAAGAATTTCAAGGAATTTCAAGGGATTCAAGGGGATTTCAATGGATCAATGGAATATATCAGCTTTTCATAAATGAAATCCAAACTGCATTTACATACCGTATCTGCATATGCATGTCTATATCGCTTGAATCCACAATTTTCGATAGGCGAAATATCTGCCAAGGGGTCACGCTTGTTTCGGGGAAGGCAACGCTAAGTTCTTCATATCTTGGCGCAGGATGCACACACTGCTGCCCAGTGTCCTGTTGATCAGCTTGGGGATGTCTGAAAGCTTCTCGGGATTGTGTTGCCGATAGATGTCTTCAAGCATGTGCTGGTAGCGATGCAGCATGGAGGAAAAGTCCTTGGAGCAGTCTGCTGGGGACCCAGTGACAGCGGGAGAGGCAGGACTTAGCTTTCGAGGCTTCTGAAGGTTATTGATAGTTGAGGCCTCTTTAAGCTTTATGATTCTGAACTACTGTTGGACTTGTTTTATAACTTTTATATAATACATTTGTTTACTCCTCTTACACCTGAAATATCCTGAAATGTCTCTTAAGTCTTTGAATTGTTTCGATGGGTCACCCCCCTTCCCAGCTGCTATTCATTGGTGCCCAGAAGCCGCTCGCACTGTGTCATCCGGACTGTCCATAGTATCTGGCTCCTGAAGCTATAGAGATCATGGCTGAAGCGAGTCTGCACCCTATAGATGCATCCTGTGACAATCTAGATACTATATTCATTTAAAAATGCATAACTGGCAATGGGAAGTCTATGGAAAACTGTCAAACCCGATTCTCAATGGATTTCAATGGGTCAATATGAGTCAATCGTGCAGAAATGGGACAGTTTTGATTTCCATGTTGGACTATTGTCAACCACAACTGGGCTCTTGATCATGGGGGTACCATTTTGGTAGCTAATTGTCACTATTTGGGCTGAACCACCATGATCAATCAACCCGGTTTATCAGTTTATTTCCCTTTGGGATTGCCATTCATAAAATCTCTAGGTTTGATCATTCAATATCATGAAGTCCCTATTGCTGATGGTTGAATCCCAAGTCTTGCTGGTTTTATCCTAGTTATTTTTATGGTCAAATCTCATTTTTGATGCTGAAATCCCATCTTAGACTACTTTTGGGTCATGAACTGATCCTTTTGTGAGGCGCCCCTGGCAGCGTCAACATACATCAACTCTCGGTCCGTCAGGGCATGACTCGCTTCCGCCAGCAAAGCTTGGCCGAAGTTCATCAAACTGCCCCAGCCCTGGCTGTGAGCTGCCAGGATGAGCATCTTTCATAGTTACATGCCGTGCCATCCCATTTTATGGAATCTATTATGTATTATATATATATATATGCGTGTGTGATTACATATGTACGTGTATATATATGTATATATATATATATATATGTGTGTGTATATATATATATATATGTATATATATCGGCATCCTATGTCAAACTATCTGAAACCAAGGGGTTCAGAAGAAGTAGATTGTTGCGCAATACCCATGAGTGGTATATGGATGTCTCTGGGATATGTTCATCCCACCCGGATTGATGACCATCCCTGGACCACCCCGGAGCATCTGTCAAGCTAAGCCAAGTAGCAACCGCCTCGGACTTTTTCTCCGGCTTCTCGGTCACCTGGTCATGTGAAGGTGATGGGCACTCCTTCCATGAATCCCTGTGTGAAAAAATCTGATCAACCATCCGTTACCTATGCTCTTCCGATTGGGTGCGTGTTTGTCCCCGCTGTTTGTGAACGAGGAACCCACCAGCTGTTTGCGATTTCCGTGCCATGAATGCGGTCCTATTCACTGGAGGAAATGTGTTCACTCACGGCCGCATTAGCTCATCAAGAAGTAATTTCCATTGAGATATGATTGATTCATTCTTGGCGAACAAAATGCCCAACCGGTCGATTTGAGCCAATATGAGTTGAGCTTTACAAGCTGAGATATTAATAGCAAGATCAATTGACAATATATGTCAGTGCGTCCATGTGAGTCTACATATATCATATCATACTGTATATGAATATCTATCATTATTTTCAGTGTACATGTGAAGCCGCCAGCCATGAATTGGGTCAAGTCAAATGTATATAACTTGAGGTCCATCTGGACAGTTCGTCTTTTTGGAGAATCCAGCAGAATCGGCAGAGTTGGCCGTCAAGCAACCGCCGGTTCGGATGGCTCGGGCTTCTCTGGCTCCGCTTCCTGGGGAAACCATTTGTCACCGAATTTTCGCTGTCGACACATGTTGAAAAGTCAAACTTTTGCCATGTGCTTTCCACATGCCGTGGCTGTCCATGGCTGATCTTGGATATTCTTGCAACAGCTTGTGCTTTCTGGCTGGGCATTCTATTCCCCCACTGGTCTTGTGGTAAAGGATCACAGAGATTGATGTAAACTATGCAAACTCCCCAGGTACCATCCAAAAACAAAAAGCTATGAGTCAAAAGCCTTTTAAGCACTCTTGTGCTAAACTTTTGCGGGCAAAACAATGTTCATTCCCCCAAAATATGGTCATCCCCATTTCATCCCCATGTTACCCCATGTTATTAGGATGCACATCTTTCCCAACGCCCGAAGTCGAGCCGCAGGTGCAGCCTCCGCCTGAGCCAATGCGAAGTCCACCTCCTAATGCGTGATTTGAACGACGGCAATGGAGTTTCGAGCCAAAACCGAATACCGTGGCCCTATCACAATCGGTATTCACCAACGAAATTGGGAGGTGTTTACTGAAATGAGGATTTCAAAGTGCTTGGTTCCTCGAAGGCGGTTTTTTTCCACCAAAGGTGTTTTTTTCCCCTCTGCAAAGAAGGTGTGTGGTGGCCTCGGGCCTATTGGGACTGACTTTTCCCCATATGATCTTCTCTCTTGATTGGAGGCGCTTGGGCCATCTTAACCTCGTTTTCACCTCCCTGGAGTGTCGAGACGGGGTTCCTTCACATTTTTCCAGCAATGGAGTGCTGGCCATTGGCTCCGCATGCTGAGCATGTGGGAGTTAGTCATTGTATGACCTCCATCATGTCACATCATGTTTGAGCTGCATGAGGATTTCAATGGATTTCAACATATATGAAAATCATAAGAGCACCTGGGTTTCAAAAAAGTGTTTCACCAAGATGATCGGTTGAAGAGTGCCCAAGCAAAATGAAGATTGAACAGATTCAAACTGGAAGTCTACCACTATGAGAAACATCACTTCTTACTTCTTACTGGAGATCTCCCCCTCCCCCTCTCCCACCTCAAAGTCGCCCCAGCCGTCTCCATCGTCATCCATGGCACATGTCAGCCGCTGCGGCCGCCAGCTACAGGATTCACATCACCCTGGGGGGTGAAGTCCTTCATGGCAAAGTTACCTGGTGTTTTTTTGACATGTTTTTGGGGAAAAAACAGGTGCTCAGTTGGTTGGTTGAAAATTCTTGTCATATCTTGTCATCAATTTTCGGCTCTGGTACCAGCATTTTGCGGTTTTAATCTTTACTGCCAGCATGTTTGCGGCTGTCTTCCATCAACTGCTGGGCACTAAAACCATACTTCCAAGCCCAAACGTTGCCAGGCGATTGGGTATGGTTCAAAAACCGCGCCTCAAGTCGGCCCACAGAGGTGGTTAATTAGAGTTAATTTCATACGTTTCAAGTAAATATAAACACAAAAATGTAGATATGGGACACATGTATATATTTGATATATGCACATATATGTATATATATATATGTATATACACACGTGATTATATGTGCGTGCGTGTGTAGGACATGTATCTAAATATATCTAAACACATCCAATTTGCGGGTCAATGCCGTTCAACCGGTGGCCCCCTGAAGGCCCCAACAAGTTGCCTGTCTTGGCATCTCGGAAGGCCTGCCATAAGATGGAGGAAAAAAATGGGGGATTATATTGGGGACATGCGCACATGATGTTCATTTACACTCATAAAATGTAGACCTGTAGCTTTGCCCATTTATATGTAGATTTTTGTACACTCTCGAATATATAATATTGTTATATATAACTTTTATCTCTATATGTATATATATATATATATATATACATATTCAGTGTTGGTCAACAGCAGTCGCTCTCGCAGCATTCTCTTTTTGACTCGAAGTGCAGACAGTCATGGAAGGGTTTCTTCCATTTGCGTTGGTTGACTCCCACTGTCAAGTGGAGGCACACAAGGCAACAGCCCACTCGCCCACCCATCTCCAGGCGTTGTGTCCTGACTTCCACCCATGCACACAAGGGGGCAGGACACGCCTNCACACAAGGCAACAGCCCACTCGCCCACCCATCTCCAGGCGTTGTGTCCTGACTTCCACCCATGCACACAAGGGGGCAGGACACGCCTGGTATGAGAATTATGGCAATCACCAAAGTTCACCGCAAGGGAACTCCCAATGGGGACGATGGTAATCGCCCAGGTTCGCCACAAGGAGACACCTAGTGGGGACTACCCGCTTTGCGCGGGAACAAGCATAACAACTTTAGGTTGAAATGGGGATTAGGGAGGGCTGGGAAAGAAAATTTGAACAATCAGATAGCGACCACATGAATATGATGGACAGTTCACCACACCTGCCCTGGAAGCACAAAACTGCATAACATATTCAGTGTTGGTCAACAGCAGTCGCTCTCGCAGCNGGACAGTTCACCACACCTGCCCTGGAAGCACAAAACTGCATAACATATTCAGTGTTGGTCAACAGCAGTCGCTCTCGCAGCATTCTCTTTTTGACTCGAAGTGCAGACAGTCATGGAAGGGTTTCTTCCATTTGCATTGGTTGACTCCCACTGTCAAGTGGAGGCACACAAGGCAACAGCCCACTCGCCCACCCATCTCCAGGCGTTGTGTCCTGACTTCCACCCAATGCACTCAGATCTCCCAATTGACTAAGAGAGAAAAGAGAAAACGCGGGACAACACCCGGAATGGAAAACTCCAGAGTGGAAGGAACACAGAACTGGTATGGACACGGAAACCATGTTCACGCCACCGTCGGCCAAACCCTCGCGGGAGATTCCATCGGCCCAGTTACTGGCACTGGGAATCCATTCCCAGAATATGTGACAGTGGAAGTTGTACAACAGGAGGTGAACAAGCTGACTCATGAAATCCAATTCATGGCTGTCACTCCGTCCCTTGACCAAACTCATAAGGGAAGCAATATTGTCAATCCACCAAACGACTTTACGCCCTCGGAAATGAGAGGGAAAAGTCAAAATACCCTGGAGGACGGCAAGCAACTCTAGCTGGGCAATCTTGGTGGGGTGGTCATCCCAAAGGGCAAAGACAGATTCGTCAATTGTAATGTAAGTGCCTAACCGAAGGCCTTGTTGGTGGACAAGCAACATGCCAGCTTGACCCTGTAAAGGTGAATCTTGGGAGGCATCACTAGCGACAATCAACCGTGGCGACGAAACAGGGTTGACTTGGACAACACGCTTGGGCCGCAACTCCAAGATGGCACGAATCAAGGCAAAGCTATTTGACAAGTCCACTGTGAGTTCTCTCTGGTCAGTGTATTGACGCTCCTTCAGGTGATTCAAACCGGCACGGGCGACATGTGCAAAGGCTCCTTGGTCAAGGAATGTGAGGCATCCATACNTCTCTCTGGTCAGTGTATTGACGCTCCTTCAGGTGATTCAAACCGGCACGGGCGACATGTGCAAAGGCTCCTTGGTCAAGGAATGTGAGGCATCCATACAGCTTACTGGCATGTCCAGGGGACAGAGCCTTCAGGGATTCAGCTTGACTCATCATAGCCTCAATCTTTTCCACAAGCCGTTCACGGACCCACAAATGGATAAGTCCATCACTTCGCAAAGAACCCAGCTCATGCACAAGCCCCAAAAAGTCGTTACTCGACCCCGGAGGTTGCTGTTTCTCTGTTGCAAAAGGGTAACCCAAAATCTGGCACAGACGCTGGAGGCAGAATTGGGAATGCATGGCACAAGAGCTCCAATCCTGGGAAGTGAGATCATCGAAGTAGAAGGAGCACAAGACCAGCAAAACACGACGTAGGACAGACTGTAACAGGAAAGGAAGCCTGTTGAACGCAGTCACAGCAAGGGGCAAGCCAAACAACATGCCGAAGTACCGCCGCAGATGAACACACTCATCTTCGGGAGAAAGGGAAGCCACAATACACGCCCAAGTGTGGGACGGTGCCATGGGAATCTTCCGATGGGCAGAAGGCAAATCCTCCCCTGAACTCACAATGTCATCAGGCCAAGCACAACATGGAAGTCCAAGTTCTGTCTGGAGGGCTTGGATGTGCAGACATGGCTGGATTGCACTGCAGAAGCGCAAGACATTGGTGTCTCTGCTCAAAGCACTTTGGCCCCCAGAACAGGCATCGTCAATAACCCTCTTCTTGCCACTGGCTTGGTTGATCACAAACCGACGAATGAGGCGATATGGTCTGTTCTCTTCTTGAAGGGAAGGCCAAGTGAAATCATGAGAGCAAAATCCACACTCTTGGTCTTTTACACCGGCTTCGACGGCAACACCATCGTCAGGTGATGGTTTCATGCTGGAAACAAGGTTCTCGGCATCGGCCGGTCCGTTCATGAACACTTCGTCCAGGCTGATCAGGGATGAGGGGCGAGAATCCCAAAGACCACACGGAGGAATCCACCCCACGGCAGGGAAGCCAGCAAACAAATGCGCAGGGAACTGAGTATCAGGCCATGCAAACACCAGGATCAAAACGGCAATCAAAGCCAAGTGGACCACAGGATTGACACAACGGACCTCGGAATGTTGTTGTGAACGGATGAAATCAGACACTGGCTGCAGCCGGCCACCCAACTCTTCGAAAACACGAAGGTTAAAGTCACGCATTGCAGACACTGCGGAAGGACCGAGAGCCATCTGGGAGGCAGCAAATCGGACATCCAAGTCAGTGGGGCCAGGCCAATCCAAGGGAGACCCTGACTCATGGACACGGAGCGCACACTGAAAGTGTTGGTCAGGCGAAAGTCCAAAGGGAATGAGTGGGGCTACACTGGTCTTACGCGCAGCAGCTCCGGACTGGTCCTGGACACCGGTCCTTTGTAGCATCACTCCTCCACGGCCCAAAATCTGAGGTCCAAGGTCACCATCAAGGTCTGGAAACCGCTGGCAAATCCATTGGTGGAAACCGGAAAAAGTAGGTGTGTTAACTAAATCTTCAACAAAGGGCCACTTACAATGATCCCACTGCACCCCCGGAAACAAGTTACGGACTCCACACACCAGACTTGCCTGAGTGATGGGGTTGGCAACAACAGCTGGGATACGCAAACCAACCATAAATCCAAGCAGCAGTCTCCTGGCACGGCGGGAAGGCTTGGAAGGCTTGATGGGTGAAACATGGGATTGGTTATATGCACCCACAAGGACATCACCATGGCAAAACTGGTTGGGCTCACAGTCACACAAAAGTTGCATGTTGGCCAACTCATGGAGCTTTGACGCAAGGTCACTAGTGGGAAACCAATCCAAATAACGCAGCACCACTTCGTGGGAAGACCCGTCACACCCCTCAACAAAGGGGTTTTGCCACTCAGTACATGGGAACCGGTGACGAAAGTGACCATGCCCAATAAAGACACTATTGGAGGGGAAGGGTTCACCCGAAGACCACACTTCAGACACCTGTCGTCTGACAGGCGCACCGGACGCAGCTGCAAGTCCAAGGTACGAGGCCACGGCGGCCATGGCGTCAGCTCGAAATGTAGAGCTCTGCAACTGCAGGACGGGTCGCCAGTCTCCGGAGACCTGCATAGGTGGCATACGCTGGATTCTGGGCACTGCAAAACCATGCTGGACAGCCCAGTGGCTACACGCCACCACAATCGTGAAACACAGATGGGCGGTGTATTCAGATTCCTCCTTGCTGGGGAAAAACATGGATCCATCTGGCTGATGATACGGGGTCCATTCACGGGGATCATGAACATGTCCACAAGTCAAAGTGGGGAGTTGTTGCATGGTATCGAGGTTGTGGACGATACGCTGCTTCTTTCGACGACTGGCAAACAAACAACATGCATCATAGTCCCAGTTCCACCACCCAGGTTGGCTACTCAACCATTGTTCACAAGGGTCATCCCAGTGGTAACTGTTTCGGGGATTCTCACGGAAGGCTCCTCTTCCATGGGTGTGCATGACATGCTGGATGGCTAGCACAAAATCAGAGCAGCAATTATCCCCAGTTACTCTGGAAGCTGCAGGCTCAGACAACCCGGGCAACCCCGGCGGATGAGCCGCCGAACGCAAAGGTTTTGGGCCACGACCACCTGCCAAGGGGATTTCACGGATACGAGACTTTGTGGAACAGTCCATGGCACAGGAAACAACATGCACAGAGGGCAAAGCCGAAGCAATGGCCCGTTGGGTAGAAACATTGGTGACATCAAAGCACTGATCAATTGCAAAGTCCACTGGTTGCAAAACATTCCAGCCGGCCCTGGCAAATGCAACAGATAGGGGGTAATGGGGCCCCGACAAAACATCCAAAAAGCAAGGGACTGGACTATGGCTGTCATCAGCTGCAGAAGCAGACCAAGAATTTTCCAAGAGCTTGACAAATGGCCCAAAGTCAGTGTCTGACAGATCACAGCCGCTGCGATGCAACTCACCGCTGGGCTCTCGAGGAACTGGGCTTCCCCCAGAATGACCCTCGAACACACGGGGCAACTCCCCGGAGGTTNGCTGCGATGCAACTCACCGCTGGGCTCTCGAGGAACTGGGCTTCCCCCAGAATGACCCTCGAACACACGGGGCAACTCCCCGGAGGTTCATTTGGCCTTGCGGCCATCAGGACACTTAGAACCGATATGACGCGGGCTGCCACACACACGCCCGGAAGGAACACCACTGCACAACGGTGCAGGCCCTTAGGACAGCGAGCACTCTTCTGATTCTGGCATTTGCCAGTCTGAAAATCTTTACACAGAGCCTGGCCATCTCTCAGTGCGGAAGCAAGATCTCGAACAGCAGGCCTCTTCGAAGGCGGTTCATGAGGTTCGGCAGGACGCGCCGAGGACGCTGGGCCAGACGACGCTGGAGGCACCCAGTGGGAATCACGGTCTCGAAACACTTGGATAATGATAGCTCCCAAGTTCTCCGTGGAATTGGCCAGCCTATGAGCCCATACCCCGCTCGGCCCGGTCGCAAAGATACTTCTGAAGGACATCATAGGGGACCAGAACATACTTCGTGGTGTCGGACGTGGCAGCCTCAGCATCGTTGGGCAAAGGATCCCTTGGCTGCTCCGGCCATCGCCAGTGAAAGGAGGTACAACCTCAGCTGGATGAGATACCCCCACCACGTCACTGGGACCCCTTCGAATTGCGTCTCATCTTCGAATTGCGTCTCATCTGGATCATCGGCCAACCAGATGTCGCCGGCTGCTGCGGACTTGCCACACATCCACAACCTCCAAAAATCTCTTGGTCAAGGCACGTTGGGCCTTTGTCAAGGTACGATCTGAAGGCGTATACTCGGGGGGAAACACCAGTTTGTACCGCCCCCAGAAAATCTCACGAATGCCCGTGAGCTGAGCTGCAGGTAGAAGGTCTTCTTCATCAAGTTGCAGGGGAGCAGCTGATCCGCGGTTGTCTCGCTGGGATTCTGCGACACAGGTCGCCGTCCAGCAATGGCGGATACGAGCCAACTGGACTCGGTGGTTGGTCAACTGACCCTGAATGGGTGTAATGAACACACCCTCCAACTCCTCAGCGGTGTTCACGTAGTAGCGAAACTCGCTAAGACTCGTGATGCCGAGAGAAATGATTTTGTCCTTCACAGCGTCCTCCAACTGGAATCGCTGGCACAGCTCAGCAAAGATTTCAGCAGCCATAGCAACGGTCAAAACAGGAATTTCCTCTACAATGATCCAAAGCTGTGGTCGAACAGAATGTGGAGTGAGTGAATGCACAAAAGCCCAATTTTTAAGCTTGACATCACAGTAAACTCGACAACTGACTGAACTGTGCAACTGATACAGTAACGATATCAATTCACGCCCTCCGCACACTTGTCGACTCGACAAGAGGTACCCCAGCCTCTGCGCGACCCGCAGGGGGTTGGCAGCTGTCCTGTGGTTCGACTCCTGACATAACCGTAAACTTTGCAACAAACTGAACTGGGCAACTGATACAAAACGAAAGCAACATACACGCCCTCCGCACACTTGTCGACTCGACAAGGGGTACCCGAGACTCTGCGCAACTCGCAGGGGGTTGGCAGCCATCTTGTTTTCACGCCGGTCAAAAACTTACCTCAGTCAATGGACGTGGGAAATCACGGGGCAGGATCACAACTGGAACCCGACAGCTCCCCGAGCCCAGAACAAGATGAACCTCCCCGGATTGAGGAAGTACACTGGATCTGAACTACACNAACCCGACAGCTCCCCGAGCCCAGAACAAGATGAACCTCCCCGGATTGAGGAAGTACACTGGATCTGAACTACACGAAGTTCTATGGTTCTCAGAAACGTGATCAGCATGGGCGCCAAGGGGAAGTCACCAGCATCAGACAACAAGCCGAAGAGACGGATGTTGCTGGCGATCACAAAGGTAATCACGAGGCCACGGGGGGCAGCACTGTCGGTGATCTTGTCGGCGATCTGGTGAGCACAGTCATCCAGAACTCGCTGAAAATCATCATAGATTGCGGCCAAAAACTCCCGGTCCATGGCAAAATCAATTGCCTCACGCAAAACAATGCGATCCCCATTTTCGTACGCACCCAACAGGGTGTGCCCCATATGCAAGGCCTGCTTAGCCGTTTGGAACAACAGGGCAGCTCCNCTCACGCAAAACAATGCGATCCCCATTTTCGTACGCACCCAACAGGGTGTGCCCCATATGCAAGGCCTGCTTAGCCGTTTGGAACAACAGGGCAGCTCCTGGGCAATCCACCGTTCCACGGGCACTGTCAAGCAGACTCATGAAGCAAACCATACCGCCCCAGGCAGCCAGCCAAAGGGGGAAGACTGCGGGAGAGCGGAGCACGCCAACCGCCGCAATCTCAGCGGGTAGTTCGTGGTATGCTACAACGAGTTTGACCTCTTCTCGAAACCACAACATACTGAGAGCGACCGAGGGGCGACTAACACTGAGTAAATTTGCTTAGGGCCTAAAACCAGGGCGGACTAAGTGAATGTGGGACTAATAGGGAGGACTATGGGTAAGGGTGCATATTAGAAATTGCCGAAGACACAACAAAACTGAAGCTCTGATCTCACCGGACAAGAGTGCAATCTGGAAAGGCTTAACGCTTTTCCCATGCAAAGTGCCACGCTCAGAAACTCTGAAAAATAGGCACACCGGCGTATTGCCAGGCTTTTATCCAAGAGGAGTCCAGGTCACTGGATCANCCATGCAAAGTGCCACGCTCAGAAACTCTGAAAAATAGGCACACCGGCGTATTGCCAGGCTTTTATCCAAGAGGAGTCCAGGTCACTGGATCACTTCAACAGCTCAAAGGCTGAATTACTAAGAACACCCTGAAAGCTAGCCGGGAGATTTTCAATGCACTGGCGGCACCAACGACGCTCA
>BGPT01000667.1:174621-214605 GCA_003297045.1 Symbiodinium sp. clade C Y103
CTGGAACGTTTGCCGGTTGGCCAAGTCACGAAGCCACCACATGGCCATCTTCATGGAAGACTTCTGAATGACCTTATGAGGCTCGATACGCCGGAGCGTCACAATCCGGGCCAATTGGTCGTCAAAGGAGGTCTTGGTCAACATAGCTGTGATAGCAGCAGCCGCAAGGGGTGCCCTGTGCACACCAGCCATGCAGTGAATGTACACACTCTCACCAGCCTCCAAGGTCGGAAGAATGGACTTCCGGATGTACTGCCAAGCCTGCAGCACAGACGCCTTGTCACGATCATAGTGGGTCAAGGGAAGTTGGAAGGTGCACACTCCCTCAGGCACACTGCCACCACGCGAGGTCAGAGACTCCTCGAAGGCAGTAATCACCATCTGCACATTGTGCTCCTTGAAGAACTTGGCCATAGATGCCTTAGGCAAAGGGCCCAGGATGATGGCTGGAATCAGCCTGTCCTCTTTGTAATTGTGAACGATGGTGGGAGGGGCAGGATCGCCACTGTGTTGGACCCGGCAGGCAAATTGCGGGCCAACTCGTCAAAGTACTCGTCTGGATTGAAGGCACGAGGCCTGTCCCGCACAGCATAGCCCGGCAACCGCACGGACGACGATGATCCACGGCGAGGCGGTCGAGCCGGCTCAGGGACACCTCCACGCCTAGGAGGATGTTTCGGCTCTGGCACTGGTACCCGAGCACCTGCAGCAGGGCGAACTCCAGGAGGCAGCGCAGCAGGACGAAGCACAGGATGAGGCGACGACCCGAGCAAAGCTGGCCGCTGCAAAGGGCGGCACTCGGTCAGACGTCTCCGAACTCTCCCCAGCAGGAGCAGTGCTTTCCATGGCTGGACTCTCCGTCAACTCGGAGGAAGAAGAGGGAACACCTCTGGTGCTTTTCAGCTTGATCAGGAAGGTGTTGTTCTTGACCTGGTTCCGCAGGCGCACCACCTGCTCAGTCACCAACTTCTTCGTAGAAACCTGCTCAAACACAATGGTGCTGTCCTCATCTGGCAGCATCGGGCGCTGGTCCTCCAGCACTTGCTTGGCCAAGGCAGGTGAGATGTTGTGCCACGAAGAGCACTTGAAGTCCACTACCAATGAACGAAGGCAAAGACGCAGCAGAAGCTTCAGAGACTGGGCCTGCTGCTGTTTGCCACGATGATATCGCCATGGTGTAATGTTAACACCCTTCTCAGTAGTATCAAGCCAGTTACCCAAGGCGCACACCTGAGTGGGGTCAAGCTCGCTCAAANCTCAGTAGTATCAAGCCAGTTACCCAAGGCGCACACCTGAGTGGGGTCAAGCTCGCTCAAAAAGGACCAGGTGACACTGAGTTGCCGCCAACTCTTGCTAGTAATCCGGCGAAGATCGTCAGGCTCCACCTCATCAGCCAAAGCCAGGGCCACCTGGCTCCTTGCGACACGGTGAGGAATCTCCGCATGATCATGAAGCTGGAAAGCAATGGCAGCAAAATCAGAAGGCAGAGTCTCCGCCACGTTCACAAAAGCTTGGCCAAAATCATGTCCATCAAAGACAGAATATCGGGGGCACGACCAGTAGAATCCACATCGCCTAAGGCGTTGTTTTCCACGCATACACTCCCAGATCAGACTGTATTGGGTCATCTGCAAAAGGCGTGAACGCTGGATGTGGGCCCAACGAACACAACCCATAGCCACGCACCAGTTTCCAAAAAGACCCAACCATTTGTCATTATCAGTGACAATGGCATTTGCAATCGCCTCTTCCAACCTCGCCAGAAGGATAGGCTGTACAACAGGGGCTTGATGCTGTCCGATGCCAATGGCTGATTTGGTAGCCTTCTGCAAGGCTGTAGCCAAAGTCAGATCCAACTTCAGGTACAAGTTCTTGGTCAAAAACTGCAACGAAGGGATGACCCGGGATGGGGCTCGGCTATCCTGAACAAACAAGGCCACGTCAGAGGCAGTAAGCCGGCCAGCATCCAGAGCTCTTGACTCGGTCCACCAAGTGGTAACCACCTTCTTCAGTGTCTCATGCTCATGGCGCTGGAGGACTAAGGCCACTAGCTGGGGAACCATCAACGCAGCACCCGGAGAATTCAGCTCCGTGCGGTAACGGCTTGCTACACGTAGAGCCTCTTCCAAAGGCCTACGGTACTCCTCGTTGACCTGGGCCAATGGAGCAGCCGTTGGATGGACCCTCTTGCGGGGCATCGCTGCTTCCCTAACACCCGGCAACACCGGCGGGACAGCAGGGAGCGGGGCAGAAGATGGACGCGGGGAAGGTTGGCCCAAGCGCAGGGCATGAGGCATGGCCTTGGGAGACTGACGGGCGTAAAGGTCTAACAAGAGACCTTTACAGGACCCAGAAGCCTCAGTCTGCGCCGACAGCCAAGCCTGTGCGACAGCCTCCCCGGCTTCTGCTCGAGCCTCATCATATGAGGAGAAAAAGTACGCTAGATCACCCGCTGATTCAATGCCTTGCACCGCACACCACTCCTCCACGGAGGCCATTGAGGGACTGGGCAACTCCCAGTTCACTCAAAGAAAATTTGAANATCACCCGCTGATTCAATGCCTTGCACCGCACACCACTCCTCCACGGAGGCCATTGAGGGACTGGGCAACTCCCAGTTCACTCAAAGAAAATTTGAACAATCAGATAGCTATTTTGGATCACCCTTGAGCCAAAAGGCAACAAGGATGATTGTTCGACCACGTGAATATGATGGACAGTTCACCACACCTGCCCTGGAAGCACAAAACTGCATAACATATTGTGTGCGTGTTTATTGTTTATGTCCTTCAATTCGTGCTCCCAACACCAATATTGATGGACTTTGAGTGTCCCAATTGCCTCCCAAAAGAACAATCGTTCGAGCTGAAAGGGCTTCAAGGTAGCTGGATCCAACCAAAAAATCTGAAGAGATCCTAGTATGCGTAGTATAGTGAGATATTTATTAGTTGATAGATGTTGATAGTATACCATGCCTGCGAGCGTCAGTGTCGACGCCTACCACCGCTGCACGGGCTTGCCTGCATTACGAAGCTCCGAGCGGCCTAGATGTGAGCCCAGCACTGCTGTCAGTCATCAGGTTGGTCATCACAGGGATGGAAAGCAAGAGATAGTTGAAACATGCTCGAACATGCTGAAACCACCACCAAGGGTACAAGTAGTTGTAGCAAAGTGGGGCGCTTTTCTTAGCTGCTAAAAGTTACATGTCCATCGATTTCCAACCTTGCGAGTCAGCCAGACCAGCCTGAGACATGTTGCCTTCCAAAGCCCAGGACTGAATGCCTGGCCAAAGTGAATGGGTGGTACTGCAAGGTGGTGCCCCCCAGTGAAATGTGTGTTGGTTTATTTCAATCCCAATATCTTGATGAAACATGCATTTTGATGATAGTTTTTTGGATGCATCCTAGTCATGCAACTCCATGGTCATGAAGGTGTTGCATATGGCTAAGACCAGGAATGTGGGACTTACTAGCTAGGGTTGTTGCTGCAATGATTAACCAACATATGCCAGGGCCACCAGCATCAATGGGAAAGTGACCCGCCCATAAGAAGGGCTTATTCAAAACCTGGGCTTATTGACCACCCATAATTTTAATCTTAGCAACCTCGCCCCAATATTTCATTGTTAAATCTAAGGCTTCCTGTACCCTCTGTGAATCCAACATGGCTAGTTGGGAAATCCCTGAAAACTATGGAGGTTTCTAGCTGGGATCATCTATAAACATAATGGTCGATTTCCAGCAAGCCATGTTTGATTACCGGAGGCATGGCGATGGAAAACCCACCATTTACACATGAATATAGATGATATTCCCGTTAGAGTCATTAAGACCTCTATTCATGAGGGATTTCCCATTTAATCACCCAAGCAACCTCCAGCGCCTTCGCTTTGCAACATCTTTGAGACCGACTTGGCCTCCCGCTTGAAGAGCACGAAGACCAAGACCTGGCAACTGCCAAGGACCTGTGGAGGTCTACCAGTCATGATGAGTGTGTGCATCTATATCTACATTCATTTGTACATTGATGTCTGTAGTCTGTAAACATATCATATACATGTATATTCTAAGAGAGAGAGAGAGAGAGAGACAGAGAGACAGAGAGACAGAGAGACAGAGAGACAGAGAGAGGATCAGGTATATGATCAATATCATGTATGGATATACATGGGTTTTATCTATGCCTTTCTGCCATTGAGACTGACGACTCTCAGTCAAAATCAACTGCGCCCTCGCAGTTAGCCACGGGCTCCAAGCAGAATTGACATCCTTTGCGCTTCCAATTGTCCCAGATCAAATGGATGGAAAAGCACCGCAAACCATGAAAGAAACATCTCTGTTGCTTAAAGACCCCATTGATGCTGATTAATACCAGCTCTCTGCCTACCTACCTATCTACCTATATACATATCATCTATCTATCTAGCTAGCCAGCCAGCCAGCCATCGATCTAATAAATCTATCGTCTATCGATCTATCGATCCATCTTTCCTATCCTATCCTATTCTATCCTATTCTATCCTATCCTTTCCTATCTATCTATCTACCAAAGAGTATCTCAAAACTCCGCCAGAGTTCCGCAGCGTTCCGCAGCCGCCTTGGCATCTCCAAACTCTCGCAGCAAATCGCAGAGCCGGCGGAAGCGCGAGGCCTAGCAACTCTCGAAAAGATCATTCGTCCAGTTCAGTAACTGGGTCGGAATATGTTGGAATGTGCTAAATTTCAGTCGAATCATCAAAGATCCGCAAAGTATCAAATGATGATTCTAAGACAACATGTTTGGCGCTATGACATGATTTATGATGTGACACATTTTTTTCGTCAAGCTATCTTTGATTTTGATGTGTTGGGGGCTGGTTCTGCCCAGACTGCTGGCGCGTGCTCAAACCTTTCAAGTTGATGTATGTTTGTGGTAACCTCTGGTAGTGAAATGTGGCAAGAGAATTCCACCCCTGAGCCAAACACATCCCTCCCCCCAAAAAAATGATTTGCAAGTCCGGTTTCCTTGTGCCACCTATTTTGCCATAGCAAAAAGTGACCACGTCCCATGGTGTTCCAGCTTCATTTCAGGGCACCACCACCAGGAAATCGCCTTTGGAATCAGTTCCACTTCCTGCGAGATGACCCTGGGAATGCCAGCAACTGTCACCTGGAGATGGGCAAAGATGGTGTCCCACTGGAAGGGCACAGAGATACAGAAGGGTATTGAGTCTTGATACATACATACATACATACATACATACATAGATAGATAGATAGATAGATTGATTGATAAATAGATTGATTGATAGATTGATTGATAGATGATTGATAGATAGATAGATAGATAGATAGATAGATTGATTGATTGATTGAATGATTGATTCATTGATTGACTGATTGATTGATTGATTGATATTTTGTCATTGTATATACTTGTATATATATATATACATGTAATGTTGATATTAAGAAATGTACAGTAAGTGAAATTGTAAGGGCAGAGGTGCAAATACTACATTAAAGCACACACAATAGATAGAGATTGGTATAGATCTTGTACGAGTAGGGTATTGTAGCTGCCATGGGATTTGAGTGATCTCTTGATTTTGGAACATCCTCCAAGCTTCGCACCTTCAAAGGATTCTGGAGGAGAACTGCCAGCAACTCCTCTCTGGGCAGGTTGGACGGGGCTTCCACCATTCAGGAACTCTGGTTGGTGGGGTCAACCGGGCAGCCCGAAATATCAAAAACTTGGGATCATCTGTCATTCCAGGGATGCAAAAACGCATGCAATCAGCAACCACTTGTGTTTTTTGTGATCTATAAAGAACCAGCTTGCAGCAAGATCCAGGGTCGCTACATCATGACCCACTCCCGGGGTCCGTCTGTGACCCCCAAGTTGCGGAGAAGAGCAACGTGAGCCGACGCCTGAAACCGAAGCAAGAAACCCAAGAAGATGTTGGTCACAGGGGGCCATCTGGAAGGGGATCTGTATGAATGGAAGAGTGGCCCAAATGGAAAATCAACCAACTGAGTTCAGTATTCGGAGGAATCAGCTGATTGTTCAGGTAATTGGTGGCTGACGAACCCAGGGCACACATTTCAATTGGCATCGTCATGCAAGGTCAACCACCAATCCAATCATTTTGGGTTGGCTAGCATCTCCCCTTCTAGTGTGCTAATGTCTTCCATATTAAGGTGGTTCACATCCCCCAATTGACCCCCCAAAAAAATATTCCTTTACATCCTCCTACTTGGAAAATCAGCTGGTTGATCTACCAAAACAATTGATTCCCTTCCCCACAAAGTTGGTTGATTTCTATCTACTCAAATATCATCCAATCCACCTGTCCAATTTTCCTTGGTGAAATCAACCCTCAACCAATGCCTAAAATCCCCACGCCATCCCCAGGCCAAGTTCTGCCTGTAACAGCAGCTAGCTAGCGCCATGATGTCCTTGACGGAAACCATTTGTTTTCCCCGAAAAAGTGACCGGAAGGGGCTTTAGCTAGGCAAGTTCTTTTATAACTAGGCTAAGTATGGCTACGTAGGATCTCATGGTGGACATCTCTCTGGTAAGACGGGGAAAAAGCAATAGTTCGGGGGCCCTTCGTGCAGGCAATCATCTAGAATTGATCTTCATGGATTTTTCATTATTTTTCATACTAGTATGCCGTATATCGCTGTATAGTACTATATTTAGAGGATTACTGTACCAGCCGTGGTTGGGAATTCCGGGGAAGTCCTGGGATTCCAACACCGGGAAATCGTTGGCTGAGCATCCTGAACCCTGAATCCCTCTGGACATCGTTGGACTAAAATTTGATCATTCGACCTTGACACGTCTTGGGGGTTCGGTTCGAGTGAATTTTGTATCAGAAAGATTGACCAGCATAAAAGCACCAAACAGTTTGGCGACCACCAGGTGGCTGTTTCTGAGAATAGGTTTCTCCAAAACATCCCAAAACCATGCTACACTATAGACAGACTCTATACCCTTTCCCTGAAGAACGACCAACTTTGGATGATTTGGAGGTCGCCGATTTTCAGAAACCTCCACATCTTGAAGCCGTTCTTCTTTTTCACTGGCGCGTTGCTGCAGTGCTACTGAGTTGCTCGTGTGACTCGCTGGGACCTCGCAGAAGTGGTTCGTTGAGTCACTTCGAGGATTCAGTATGACTCCCAGAGAGCCTTCAAACCTTAGAAATGACAAGAAGTGATGGTAATTGATGGTACATGACTACATTTCTCTCTCTCTATTTCTTCCTGTCTTGGGCCATGTTTTGACTCGCATGTTGCTGTGGTATGCTGTGGTGTTGTCTTGATAGTCGATTTCTCTTCCTGTTTGTGATCACTAGTCACTTAGGCTACCGCAGAGCCGCTAAGGTTTGTCCTTCCCTGGCTGCCCGCAAAAAGGGGAAGCACCTACCAAGAAGGATCTCAATTCGGACACTAGGTTTGCCCTGCCAACTCGGCTACTCATAGCTATGCAGCCCTGTGCGGTGGCTGTCCGTTGGCTGATTGGGCAAAACTCGCCACGGAAGATGTCTCGCGTGGCCATGGCATGCTGACCATCGACCATCGGCACAACTAGATGTTGTCCACATCCACACCAGCAGTCTGACGGGGAACGCACGGGCGCTGACACAATCTCATGTTGGAGATGATTTCTTTGGCAATTTCCCTATCTTTGCCTCTATCACCAGGGTGTGGTTTTCATCCATGATCTCCATCTCTATTCTATCTCATATTCCTAAATCATGCCGTATATCCCAGGATCCCTCTACCTGAAAATCCTAGACTTATCCAAAACAAGCAGAAATTGTTGCTGCTAAAGCCCCGTCCTGTTTGGGGAAGGCATGAATTAAAAAAAAACCATCCGAATAAATCTCTTAGTTGCTTTGATTTATCTCATCTATTTTTGTGGGGATGGCTACGTCGCAATACCTACAACTGCTATTCTCATCATGAACATCCATAAAATTCCATAAATCTATATGGTATATCCCATTCTATCCTCGATATGACATAAATATCCCCCGTGAAATCCCCAGTGAAATCATGCACCTCATCGAACTCCACGCCATCGTCGCTGGAGTCGCCGTCGCCGATGTCTGTCTCGTTGATCTTCACCTCTGTGATGCGAAGGTCGTGAAAGATCAATGTTGCAGCCAGAAACATGGGGAAGTCCGCATCCAAAAATGGTGGTTGTATTGGAATTGAAGCAACAACAATTGGGATTTATGGGGATGTAAGCAACCAAAATGGATATGTAACTTAACCTAAACATAGGGATATAAACAAGAAGGATAGGGATGTCACTTAACCAACAAGAATGGAGGTATACAAATGAGAAAAATGGGGATACAACTGACATACTGCTGGTACTGCCAACAAAAAATGATCAACAATCGGAATATGAAGAACAGAGCAATCAGATCGGCATAAGGGGTGGGGCCTTTAGCACGTTCTTTTTTCCAGCGGAGCAACCTGAAGACTTTGACAGGAGAAACAGACATGCACCAAATGCAACGGTTGAGGCAATCTTTGAGAATGACCATCTGCCATGTCCTTCTACTACAGTTGGTTTGTGGGTCATCATCACTATTATGATAATTGTCATGTTCATTCATGCTCAATATGATCATGAACTATCATTCTGATGATTTATAAGCTATAAATTATCCCCATCTAACATTAAAACATCGTCAAACACGGCTGGGCCATACACCCAACCATCACCATCCATCCACCTGACACCGACATATGGGACCTGCATGGCACCGCCCTCTGAGGTCACGTGACGTTCTCGGGCAGTTCACCATAGTTCTTCAGACTTCGAGCCTCCTCTGCAGTGTACTTCACGATGATGTCGCCCTTCTCATCCTAGCGAAACTGGCCAGGATAAGCCTGCTGGGTGTCTGTTGATGTCTGTTGAATCCAGGAACCATGTGCAAAACCCCACCCCCAAAAAATACACATGTCATGGGAAATAAAAGCAATTCTCTTGGGAAACCTATGAAATATGGAAATTTTGTGAACTCACAAGGGTGGGAAGAGTGATGGATGTGAAGAGTATGAAACTTGTTCGCACCTTTAACATGTCCAAAACTCCATTAAGAACGAGTCATTTCTGGAAGTTCCACCTCCAAAAAGCATCGAACGGCAATCCTTGGACATCCTGTGCCAAAACCGATGATCTTTGCATCTATACACTTCAGGAGCACGGATAGCAAAGGAGCCATGGGAATCCTCAAATTTACAGCCCCTTTATGGTTTGATGTTGTCAATTTTCGTACTTTTCTTTGCGCCCACTGTGCCCCGCCAACTAACGTGTCTCAGGTGTGCCAACTCATGTCAAACCCACCCACTCTTTCCCATCAAAATTTGGCCAAAAAAATAGCAGCTGTGATGGGAATGGCATGTTCAGCTTCATATCAATTTCCACAGAACCGTGATTGTTCCAAGATGTCTCGGGCACCATTCAGGTATGAAACCCACCTCCATCCACCCCAGATCCAGATCCTGAAAGTCACGAAGCGACACCAAGACGATGTCACCCTGATTGCACCAGACCTTCTTCCTCATCTTGCCTCAATGACTGCCAAACCACGGGTGAATCCATCGTTCCCGAAAGAAACATCTCTGTAAGAATTCGATTTTTGTCAGCTAATACTTGGGATATCTTGGGATAATGATCCTAAATCACTAGGATGGAAAATAAAAGGTCGGTAATCTCTTGAATTCTTGAATCACCAAGCAGGATGTATTTGGATCATTTTGGATCTAGGCCTGGTACCATTGATTCTGAAAGAGAACCTTCTCAACCTCCCCCGGCAAATAGAAACAAATCCTAACACCAGCAATGTCACAACCTGAGTAATTGTGAAACATCAAGGTCCAGCTTGTGCATTATCCAAGAAGTGGATGAAGGGGAAGTCTACACGAAAACCCTATGTTTAGAGTATAAACCAATGGTCCCTCCAGATTCTCCCTCATCCATTGACAGTAGCATTGGCCAGTCTTGTCCCGCATCATGCCGCCCGAGCGACCGCGAATGTGGCACAACCTCAGGCTCATCAGCTTTCGGTTTAAAAAAATTGAATGGCAATCAGATGAAATTAGTACCAGGTATATAGACCTTCCACTGATATGGCATTGTCTGAAAATAGGATGCCCAAAATTGCATAGTGCATCTGCATCATCATTTTCCTCCATTTTACTCAGTGAGTTATAGTGAGTTAACCATTATAAATTGGGGGTTCAATCCTGAATTGTCACCCCTATACCCCAAAAAAACAAGGCGTTGCTTTGCTGCAACCAAGGTACCGCTTCACGCCATCGACGCATTGCACGTCACAACGGCCGTTGCCCAACATTCGGGTGATCTGTCCATATTCCTGTCGAAAATGGTGACATACTGGTTTGCTGGTGATATAATCCGGATAAAACGGTGTGCATATATATATATATATATGTATATATATGTATATATATATGTGCGTATATGTATATATATATATATGTATATATATATATGTATATATATATATATGTATATATATATATGTATATATATATGTATATATATATGTGTGTGTGTGTATATGTATGTATATATATATATGTGTATATATATATATGTGTGTGTGTGTGTCTATGACCAACATTAACCAACCATAAATGATAATTCAATGGCTTGGTTCGAGGGAAAATCCACAGGAGACCATGGTTTTAAGGCACAAACTTTGGGGTTTCCGGTTTCGATTTTCTCTTGATCCAAGCCTTGGATCCGGTTTTCAGAAGTTTAGCATTGGCAAATGGTCAGTTGAATATGATCTCTTGGATGCATCCAAGAAACTATGCAAATGCAAATGCAGCATGTGAAGAAGGTAACATAAACAAAGTATCTTTATAGCATGTTAGAGCTATATCAGGCTATATCTACATTGGGCAGGGGCGTGAATGGTAGGGTCGGGATAAGACCTGCACTCTAGACCGCTACAACTAACATGGCAATTCATGTCATAGGCAGAGAACTCTGCATGGTTGCTGCGCAGCAACCAGAACACCAACAAAGGAACATCTGGCATGCGGTTCCATGTTTGCAAGCTTTCTGTTTTCCAAGCACCAGGCTTTGGCTGGTTTATTGCTGTTCGACACTTGCACCCTCCCAAGCCTCTTGGCTCCGCCTTTGAAATGCCACAAATTTCAGAAATCAACCCACTTTCTGGTGATTCCCCAGCATTTAACATCGTTTAACATATTTCAACCATCCCCACCTGCAATGAGATCTCTGAAATCACATCATTTTCACTTCACCGTCGGGCCCTTCCGGCCTGGCCAGGCTCTTTAAACTCCAGCTCCTTCTTGTTGTTCTCGGTGCTGGCCTCCATAAACTAGGACTTGCAACCCCCAACAATTCTTTTTTCCCAACAAGAATGGTTGTGTATATATATATATATATACAGTATATTTCATATATATATATATACATGTGTGTGTGTGTGCGCGTGAAATTTATATATGATCACGAACTATGGCACACATACATGATTCTTACATAATCATGAAATATGGATAAATACGGACACTTCAAACCTTGGATAAACCTGGTCCTCAGGATCTATCGGTCATAGAACTCGTAACGGTCGGACCACAGGGCCTTGGCTCGCTTAGCCTTGTTTCCTCCGAGCTTGTTCTTCGGCATGTTGCCTCTTGGCGCCGGCTGCTCACCAGAAACATCTGCCGTGTCAATAGGCATCTTCAGCCCAGTAGTTTGCCGGTTGAGATTTGAGAAGATGGGCTGATGATGTTGCCTTTTAAAGGAAATAATGAAGAGAATGTCAAACCATGCTCAAAAAGTACCCCGTAACCAATAGCTGAGGTCCAGAAGGACAGCAAATCCACAGGGTTCTTCAAATTTTGGGCTGACGTTTTCTCAAATGTGACAAGCGCAGCAAACAAAGCTAAGCTCCTGGCACTACTGATCAGAAACCGTGCGCGGTGCGAGAATGTCAGCAAGTCAGGGCTATGCGAAGCTAAGCCAATTTGGGCCAAACAGCAAAAGCATGGTTGTTGCGATGTCTGGCCTTCAGGGATAGCTTCATTCGTGTCAAGCCCAATGATAAAAAGTATCAACATATATCAACATGGATGGAAAGGACCAAGATCAAGATCCAAAGAGTTATGCGTTTGAGAGATATCAACTCTTTGATTGCTTGACATAGTGGGTTCTTTGAGTGCATCCGAGTGTGTCCTCTTCAAAGCCTTCATCGATCAGGCGATCACCCTCGTCCAGAACCAAGCGTAGCACGACCTTGGCTGTCCATGCTCTGATCTGGTCCATCTCTTCTTCTCACATTGGAAAGTGATGGAAAAATCTCATGAACTGCTCTCATGAAACCTCAATCTTCACTAACAATCGCATCCAAAGAGTCACAAGTCAGAAAATCCACAAGTTGTTCTTCAACAAAAACGACCATGAATGATTGATGTTTCCAATCTGATCCATATGGGTCATATTATCAATATACATTTTCTCCCAGCCAGGGTTTCGGCTCGGAGACTGATCAAGGCTTCAGGGAGCGGAGCCGTATCCTGCGACCCGTTTCTCGAGAAGTGAAAATCCCAGTGCTGGAGGGCTCTACTGAGGGATGATTCTGAGATAAATTGATCTTCATGAAGGTTCATGGATCTAAAATGATCTAAATATCTTTCAATGGATCTAACTGGATCTAACTGGATCTGACTGGATCTAACTGGATCTTACCATCACCCAAATTGACATGACGACCCTGAGAATAGCAGAATTTTAGATAAAAGTAGTCTTCCACCCAGCAACAAAAAGGCAAGGTCTACGTTAGTCGTGGGGATTGCAATGGGATCTCTGGTTTGCGTTGAAACCACCTCAAAATATGTTCGCCGTCTCAATCAATCATCCCAAGTATGGTTGAGTAACAACAAACATTCAAAATTATCAGGAAATAGTTGGTGATCTAATTATCATTAATTATCCATATCCATCCATATCCAATCATATGTATATGGGAAGTTGAAAAACAAAACAACCAGGTCTAATGACAGCGGCCTCGCGGCCTTCACCTGGAACGGGTGACCAAACAAAAAGCGTGGCGCGCTTGGCTTTCCCAATCTGTTGAAGACGCAAGGGACAATGTCTTGAAACATCTTAAAAACACTATAAATCTTAATGCAGCAAACAGCGATTCAACCACACCATCTAATGTCCCAAGTGCCTCACATTAAAAAAAAAACATTCAAAAATCCTTCAAAGAAATTTAGGGCAAAACCAACTCATGACTTGCAACCTTGCTGGCATGGAATCAGAAAATTCCTGAGCCACTTTGGGGCTTGGGGACGCCACAAGAAAAAACATGTGTATATATATATATACATAAATACATGTTTGCTACTTGGATGGTAGATTCGAAGTGGCATAAGTCATTAGCGTCATTTTGCTGGCTAGAATCCATGCTGTCCCACGCGGGGCTTTGAAGCTAAATTGCATCAATCAATCCAAATGGTTAGTTGCTAATCCAATTTTTGCTGGTGAAATCCCCCATGCGGTGGTTTCCCCTTTTGAACTCCCAATTGGCCTGGTAGAATCAAATTAAAGCTCCTGTTCTTGCTTCTTAATACCACAGATCCTGATTGCTCCTGGTTTTCCATCGTTTCGCAGAAATGGTTTTAGATGGAAGTTGCTGGAACTCTCCGTATTTATCATAATTTTATGGTCAAAAAACATATGAAACCGGTTCCCCGGTAGATTTCCCCTTCTCTCACTGTGGACACTGACGCCCCATGGCCGGGACCCAGGCTGGCAACACGCGCTGCTGCGGAAGCTGGCCGCTGCCCACCTAGGCCGCGGCTTGATCAGCTATCAACTCTATTTAAGGTTTCGGAATAGAATTGATAGGACAAAAATGGGTATATTGCAGTAACTTCTCTCCCTCGAGCGTTTCAGGCACCCTGTGAAGTAGAGACCAAGGCGCTTAGTAACTATCAATCACTATCATACTTGTGTTCAGAATGAGAGTTTGTCGCAAAATATCGCAAAATAATCGGAAAGATGTGTTAGTTATGATATGATATTATGTATATATATATATATATTCATTTATTTATTTATTTATCTATTTATTTATTCATTTATTTATTCATTTATTATATTATATTGTTGTCTTAAAAGGGGATGTTAGCTTCCAGGAGATCCCGTGTATGGCCCGGTTAGTGGTCTCCATGGGCCAGAGTCAAAAGGTTGCCATGATTTTTCCCTTGTGATCCACTGAAACCAGCTCAGTTGGCAGAGACATTTGAAACTCAAAAAGTATCAAAAAGTGCATTCAAGACTCGCAGGATCAATTCCATGTACTGACATACGTCAGGAATTACATGCGGATATCAGCCAACACACTGTGGAAGATGTCGCCAATAAGCAATCCTCATGTTCACAACAAAAAAACATGGCTTCAGTTTTGCTGCAACATTGCCAGCCAATGTTGCGATTTTAGACATCAAGTATCATCAGTTGGGGCATGAGATGGCATGAGGGTGCTTCATCTAAGCTGAAGGTACATAGACAGGCATACTTCATGATCAATACACATCTGAAGCCGTTTGTCGCTTCCATAAGTGGGAAAGTATTGGTAGTGTTGGCAATGGCCCCAGTTTCATTCCATATTTTTGCACCATCTTTGCGCCATATCATCAGGTTCCAATCTGGGTATAGGCCTCACTTTACGGAACAGTTAAGCTTCCAACACAAGGCTCTCAAGCGGCCCGGCGTTGCCACCTGGGAAGGATTTACCGCAGCTTGCTACGAGCTGAAAGGATTTCCAACTGAAAGCAATGAGTTTGACAAATGTGGCCCATAGTCAAAAGCCACTTCACGGTTGTAGTTGGTGTTGGGGGACATTTTGTGTCTAGAAATGTCTAGAAATGCTTGTGTTTTCACTCAATTCTTGGCTTACGTGAAAAGCGCCCTCATTCAGACATGGTGAGGCCATACACCTTTTACTTGGGATGCGAGTGACAGCCACTCGGTGATTGTGTCACCTGTTTCAACCCAACTACCTGCCACTGCCCTCTGGCAGTGCAAAACGACAACGGAAAATTCCAGATTCATAGATCATGTTCCCAGTGAAATGAATAATTGTTGGGGATTTCCATGGATTTCCCATTGCCAGCTGCACCCCGCAGCGATCTCCACCGCACATTTGTCACCGCAAGAACGATCCCCAGCCGTTTGGGTCTGCAAGCGCGCTGTCGGGAGACTTGCAAGGCGTACTCACTACGTCAGCCTCCGTGTCCGGCAAACAAACAGGCACAGTTCTCCTGCTTTGGCGAATTTTGGGCAGGTGCAGATGCACTGACTCTCCCATCAAATCCATAAAATCTGTGAATTTCTAGTAGTACCACCCACCTCACCAGAACTATCTCATCAAATATATTATGAATCAAAGCTCTTGGTGGTTTCAGCCCAGGAACATGAGTAATAGTCATAGTCACTTGGGGACTCCCAAAGGGATGACCCATGGCCCAGTCCTGCAGATCCTTTTGCCTTCCGACAGCTGAAAGCTGTAAATGGCCCCCTGGCGATACCTTGGGGCACCAGGCATAGTCAATTTCAGTGACCTGTGAGCAGTGATAGGTGAAATTGGGACAGCAAACATCGATTGAATTATCCCTAATATTCATCAAAAATCATCAAACATCATCAAAAAGCACGATAAACCACCATAAACATCCTAACCCAACGATACATCCACAACTAAGTTACACAAGTTGATTTTGGAGACCAAAAAAATGGTGACTCAAACCTCACCCACCGTCTGCCTAACCTTCCAAGACTTTCCCTCCAAGCTGCTTGCGAGCCAGTCTTATCACCTCTGCCGCCTCAGGGACGGTCAAAAACCCAGCAACTGGAGGTATATTTTGACAAGTGCCCTACAGTGCCCTACCTGTACAAGTACAGTCCAATGACTGTAATTGACAAGTCCCAACTTCAGAATTTTGAATACTTCATAATAGTTCGGTTGTTTTTACCTTGCCAAAAGCTAAGCTATCCCCAAGTTGCCCGCAAAAACATGTCGCATTGCCTCCGCCACCACGGTGAAACCATCTTCTCGCCACCCCTCCTGGACCAAGGCCATAGGGGTGCAACTGATCCGATACTGATCCCATCCAGAGGGGATCAGGAATGTTCTCTTAGAATGCTGTAGGTTGTAGATCATGGCCGTCATATTGCTGTTATTTTATGCTCACTTCATAAATTCCAGGTTTCCAGCTATTCAACTTTGCCTTCTAGTTTGAGGCTGGCTGATGTCACAACACACTATAACAAACACACCCTCAGAGACCATGGTTCAGTGGATCTGCTCCAGCTGGTACATGCGCATGGTTGAAGATTGCAGTAACATGTGGAATCATTTGGTGGTGGTTTTGCTCATTTGCCCAGCTCTTGCAGCCTTCTTGGGAGACCCGCTCATGCGCGTCCATCTTTGGCCAGGCCAAGAGTGATAGCTATTAAATCTATTGATAACTTGAAGCTGAAACAGCCGTTGAGCAAAGGCTTTATGGCAGCACAGTCCTTGATGTTGAAGCCAAAACTCTTCCAGAAACTTCTGCCACTTCCATTGACAATTCCGCTTTGGGACGCTCCTGGGCTTGGGTGGTATGAACAGCACAGGTCCAACCCCTCTGCAGAATGAGTTTCATGGCTGCATGGGTGATACATGGTGGCACATGGCGATCTTCTTCGCTTTTCCCATCTCCACTTCTATATTTTCCAGCTTAAAAGGCTATTCCTGTTGCTTCTTCTCATCTAGTTGAGGCTTTCTATGTTTTCGTATGCTGTTGTTTTTTCGGTTATTGCTGCTATTCTTGTTATTGCTCTTGTCCTCGTTGTTGCTTCTGTTCTTGGAGTTCTTGCTGTTGCTTTCGTTGGTGCCGCTGTTGCTATTGTTGCTCCTAGTTTCTTGCCTCCACACAGCTCTTGCAGCTCGCGCTCAAGCTCTGCCATGCCCGCTGCATTTGCCTCTGGCGACTGCCTGAGTTTCCAAGTGTCAGGAACTGTTCAAGGGGATGACCTTGGTCAATCTTGGTAAACATTGATGTGCCCGATGCTTTAAAAAATGATCAACTTCTGAGATGGTCATACAGTCATACCGAGTCATACCACTCTTGTACTGGAATGCCCTGGGGTCGATGAGGAAGCCGCTTGGACTACCAGGACTTCATTGGGTCTAGTGTTGGCAGTGACATGGCTGGCTAAACTGCCACATGAAACTGACTGTCTCTGGTTGGTGGTTGGGACTGCAACGCCTTGCATATAAATTTTCAAAAAAAAGAGAAACGTGGAAAATATTTTTTGTCAACCGGCATCACCTGTGCAAATCTGCATCAACAAAATTTGTTTCGAGCGCAGTCTTGTTGACTATCGAGCCATCCTTGCTGGTTACATGCCTACGATTGCTGACCCTCATCTCACTGCATCCGTTGACTCATTTGGATAGCCGTAGACTGTCTTCCCATCACCAGATCAATAGTGGCGGCCAAACTGCAAATATACATACGAAATCGGTTTAAAAGAAAGCCATACTTAAAACGTTTCGCTTGCGTGTATATTATAATAGTTTGATGGTAGTGGGCTCATTGTACTAATATCTATTTGGGGGCACCATCAACGCCTTGACAGGCGGCTTCTCACCCATTGGATCTGTAGCAGTGAGGCTGAAAACCCCCAGCTCGTCATTGGGCCAGTGCTCCTTGGAAAAATGGACCAGCCACCAGAAACCTACTGAGCTGGATGTTTACACACATATGTTTCAATGGGGATGTTTTCCGACCAAAAGTGAGATGTGCTCCGCGCAATTTACGGTGATTTCCAACATAATGGGTATTCAATGTATTCAGTGATGCTCGCAGCAATGCCCATGGCCAAAAAAAAACCTTCTGGAAAGCAAACCAAGAGTCTATCCAGGTTCCGGGAACTGGTGCGGCATCATCAGTCTGACCCTGTGGTGGGGAGCAACTTGGTCATGAATTCATGAGTTGACCCAAGCTGAGGCTAGATGACAACGACATATTACACGGCTTGGCAGTGCCTGTTTCAGTGTCGGATGTGATTAGTTGACACAACTCCTGAAACTCCATTGGCCAAAAGCGACCTTCCAGACCCATTTGTTGGGTGTTCAGGAATGTTCCTTTTCAACAAATTACACACACACGCACACCCACACACATATGTGTATGTATATCTTTCTAAATATATATATATACACACACATACACACACACACACACACTAGGTCCAGCAAGATTACATAAGATGCTACGGCCTTCGTCATCTCCAAAGGAGCCATATAGACGCAGCTGCCGCCACCGAAGGGCCCGATCCAGGCGTCAAAAGCGTCGGCCCAGATCTGTTGCAGTGACGCCATGGTCCAAGATGCCGCGACGCGGGAACCGTTGGGGGAGGACGCCTCTCTGGAGGGTGAAATGGGGCTGATATCATCTACGCAAAATCTGGGTCAGAAATGGGAAGAAGACTATGAATTGAATCTGAATGGGTTTCAACCAACAGCGAAATCTGAAGGTATCTGGGGACCATGGTTCAAAAAGCCATCCAAGTTTAGGCTGCATATAGAAGAGGCTGGTCATGATGAACCTCCAACTCGTTCTTCCATGTTCTCCCCATAGGGTTTGTCAGTTGTGGAATGACATGACCTTGTCTCACAGCGACTTGATGCTGCAAGCCACAAGCACCCCGGTGTCAGATGGCGTCTGGGTACGTGGGTGATATTCTCCCCATGTCTAACATTGTCTAACTAACTCTGAATCTGTACATTTTTTTTTGAGGCGAGAAATCAATACTCCCCTTTAATTTAATGCCACTTAGATATTCAGCAAATCACAATGCCACTTTGTGATAGTGTTTGTACATGTGAATTCCTGCCGAAGAACATCCCACACTTGCCAAGCGCAGCAGCACTTGTGTACCATGAGCCCCGCGCCAAGAGAGAAGGACGTTCAGCCTTCAGCTGTTCCCTTTGCCTGCACAGCGAAAAACAATGAAAAACACACGCCCCAGACTCCAGGAACCCAACTGCTGCCAAGTCATCGGAGGGTCTCAACTTTGCTCTTCAATTTTGAAGTTTCATTTGCAACATGGAAATGCCAAACCCATCATGGACAAATCAACGAAAACAATCATCACAAGACTTATATATAGATATGCCATCCCAATCCATCTCCTGCGCTCTGGGGCCTCTGGTGATCCACTCCACCCAAGATGATCTTGCACGAGCAGCCCAAGTCTCGAGCCACCTGTGCCGATCAAAAGATGGCCACCCATGGCACCCAAAAAAGAAAAAAATGCCCCAAAAGTCTTGCAGGTGGGGAAATCTCGAAATCTCAATGGGCATATTGAATAGAATCATACATATAGAATATGTTAGAAACATTGGAATCTGGGACTTTACCCAAGAAACCCAGGGACCCTTCTCTCCTCTCAAGCCTGTTGTGTCACACGAAGATCCCAAGCTGTGCACCTGACCCACCTGTTGGGCTAATTCACGGCTGGGCACCAAGACAAACCCTGCGGGTCGTAGTCGGCCTGGGCGTTGGATCGGCTTGGGCCCTTCGGCATTCTTGGGAGAGGAAATGTCATCACCATCATCATCATCATCATCATCATCATCATCACCATTTTTATCTATAATCAGATTCAATGAGTAAAAACGCATGGTAGTACGAACTGCAATGCCAATACAATGATCATCATCAACACCGAAACCACCAACATCCACAGGGCCTGTGGCCAAAATTTTCCCGGCCTTGGGAGTCAAGATCCTCCAACACCCGAGCCCAAGCATCTTGCAGCGCCTAAGGGGGCGTCCCGTGAAGATTCTTAAGGTGCGGTTCAGCTTCCAGAAGACATTTCAATCTACATCAAGCTCCACAGTTCACGAGGATATCAACCAATGGCCCAATGGCAATATTTCAATGCAATCTTATAAACCTCACATATTGGCAGCAGGTCAGAATCGAAAGCAACTTGGCAGGACTTGGCATGCAGGAAATGCCAAAATCGAAACTGTTTCAGCTAAAGCTTAAAGCTTGCTGCTGTTGCACGATAGCATCGATTGATTGGTTTGGTTCAAGGTGGTGTTGACATGTTTTGACCCTGCAAATGTCATGGATTGTCATGGTTTCCAATGGTTTTCATCGATGGTTTTCAATGATCTCTCACTGGTGCCTGGTCCTTGCTGCCTTCGGCAGCTTTTCTGGCCACCTGCGTCATGGCCTGCGTCATAAAAACAGCCTTTGCTTCACATGCGTCTGCCTGAAAATGAAGGGTACCTGAAAATTGAATTTTGATAACGAAAATATTGCCGATGACGAAGAACCAGGCAAGCCCAAATCAAGAGTTTGAATCTTGGTCAGAATCTATGGCACCATCAGCATGGGCATGACCGGGTGGAAGCTTTGCCCACCTTGACGACTTCTTCATTCTTTTTCTCGGCATAGACTTTGCACAGCCGATCCAGAATCGTGTTGTTGCTGGGCCGGCGGATCAAGAGAGGTGTTGGGTTGCTGAATTGGAAGACTTGATGTAAGGGATCCGAGGTGCAGTTGTAACATCAGCACCCCCGAAGATTAATCATCATCTTCCCCAGTAAAAAGGTTGCCATTCTGCGCCCGTCAATCCACCATTTTCAGGCACACGCTCGGAAAAAAAAAAAAACATATCAAGTTGCTCATATCCCCATGAAAAAAACAATCTTCCTGGTCAAATCACCATTTTTCACGGTAAAATCATGAGTTGTTTTCGTAAGTCACCAGTTTCCCTAGTAAAAAACACAGGGTTTCCTAGCAAAATCACCCGTTTTCCTAGTAAAAGCACCAGTTCTCATGGCAAATCCCCCAGCATTGGACATCTAAGATGTCCGCTTGCCACGGCCAGGCTCAAAGGACCTGGAGATTTGAAGGCGAAAAACAAAAAGCTGGAGGGACTGTTGGCTAAGGGGGACCTGGAAGTTATATATACATAATATGTTTTTGTATTTATATATACCAAGTAGATACACACAAAAGAGCGTGTGCATATATATATATACATAATATGTGTGTGTGCGCGCGTACATATATCATATACATGCAATCAATATGTATTCTATTATCATATTGTGTTATGTATACTATAAATCTATATATATATATATAAGTAAGTATGACTAACTGTAGTCACGGGTTCCTTGAAACTACTGGACCCAATGGATGTCCATCCGAACTGATGAGTTCATAGACTAGTTAGGTAGGTGGGATGAAGAATAAAGACTTGAAACCACCAGCCAGACTTGCATCAAAACACAATTAAACATACTATATATAAATTTATACTGTAAATATCTATAGGTACAATTAAATATTAAAAAACACATAGTAGCTAAAAGCTGGCAAATCCTCTGAAACGCAAGAACGTCCTCCCATCGACCCATGGCTTCCACAAACTGAATGTGACAATACCATGTATACTAACAAGTGCCGTATTATGACATATTAATGACATATTAGTGCTAGCTATATACCACCTACTGTTGTCAGATCATCTAACTATATATATCTCACTAGATGATGTACTTGGAACAGCTTCCACTTGTCCAAACACACTGGCACTGTTCGGCCTCGGATATAGCGCCTGGAAGCGTTCAAAGATGGCATCCAGGGTGGGTGGCGCAGCACATTTGGCCTGGTGACGCAACACCGAAAAGGTGGGATTGATTTTACCACCCATTTGATGGTAATATTGATGATTATTGTAAGGGTTGCCACATGACTGAGCATACAACATCAAAATTACAGCTGAAAGATTGTAATTCTCATAGTTTCTCGAAGTGCATACGCACAAGTACAGGCAGACACACCGACAAGACTCCGACAATCTCCGACATCTTTAAGGAGTCAATAGTACAAAGCCTCAGATTTTCCCATTTCACTCAGGTTTCAGTATGTTGTCATGCCATGCAATGTGATGCGACTAGAGTTTGCCAGAGGACCCACCTTGCAAAGCCCATCAGCCAGGAGTGGCAACAAATACGCCAGCCTCGATCAAAGTGTCAATGCCCCCGCCGCAGAAAGTCTTGGGAATAAGAGACGAAGTGCACTCTCCAACTGGAAAATTATACACTACATATCAGTAATTGTGAAACGATGACGTGTGATGACGTGTGCCATAGATTGTTTCCGATGTGTACTGATTACCGTGACATGTTGATCCACCTTGGCCTTTGTTCCAGAACGTTGGTGACAGGACTGGCAACCTGAGGCACCTCACGTCTTTCCGCTTCCTGTTGGGGCAATGCCCACCAGGTCACGTCCTTGCCGGAGGATGATGGAAATTGCAGCTTCATCACCCTTCAATATCATGCTCAACTGCAAGCTAGAAGATTTAAAGAAAGATAAATAAATTGAAAATTCCTGGGCAATCCAATCATGGTACATCGCGCAAAACCATCTTAAAATATATCACACATGATCTAAACAAATATAGGCTTGATTCCCGTGGTTGGTTTTTCTCATATTTCATCTCCATCATGCCATTTAACAATTTGGGTTTGTCTGAAAATTAGCTGACCCAAAATTTGATGGTGTATCACCATTTCCCTATCACAGGCAACACCAAACTGGATATAGCTGGTTCATGCTGGCTACATGTCCATTGCATCCCCACGAATATCATGTTAAACCACCACCACCTTTTAATGGTGAAATCATCAGTTTCCCGTCCTTCCCGAACTTCGCAGCGACTGCAGGATGGATCGAAGGGCATCTTTGGCTCCCAATCCTCCTGGCAAGGCTCCAGCAACCAGACTTGTTATCCGAGAATCTTTGTGGAAAACACATGAACACCTAATTTTCCTGTTGAGTTTTCCATCATGCTACTATTCTTCAACATGTCTCACACATTTTTCCGTTCCCAATTTCCCACCAATTTTTCATCACAATTCCCACCATTTTTTCAGATGTTTCACCATCTTTCACCATCTTTCCCAGCAGGTTTCTTCCATTTCCCACCATTTTTTTCCGCATTTTTCACCATTTTTTCCAGCATTTTGGACCCCCTCCATCGGTTTTCCCAGGTGGCACCTCCGGTCGCGCTGCGGGCAGCGGCACCTCCAGCGCCTGCCGCAGCAGCTCCGAGGCCAACGGTGCGTGGAGCGCCCACGGCGGCGATGGGGGCGCCGGTAGACCGCCTGGCAGCAGGGAACTGGTGGGATAGAGCTGGGGTTAGATGATGGATGATTCATGGATGATAATGATAACTGTATATAACATTATATAACTATATTTATCATTCTTTATCTATATATCTACATATGCATATGCATTCCGCCCATGGGCACGTGGTTGAAACTGACCGATTAAACACCTCCAGGTCGCAAACAGCCAGGACCCCGGCGGCCATCTCTGAGTTTCAGTAGTTGGCCCCAGCATTCTGCCTGCCGGATCGACAACAAATTCACGAAATGAAGAATGAAGGGCTGAAGCTGTCATTATCTCAGATCAGCATCTAAATTTCAATCATATCATCAAGCTGATGGTCATTTGATACTGTTTCACTGTTTGACGGGCTATGCAGATATATGTTTAATATCTATAGTTGATCATTACCAGGACTTACCTCTGGCAATCAAACATGGCTTGCTGGAAAATCCTCCTTTTAGTTCGATGATTTTCCCATCAAAACCTCCATCTAGTTAGGAGATGTCCCTCACTCATCATCAACCAACCATGAGTTCTCATTTATCCCGATAACTATCCCATTGGATTCCCTTGATGGACATGAATCACGGCCATTTATAGGGAATTTCCATTGCTTACCCCTTCAACTAGAGTCTGAAAATCCATGGCCTGCACCGCGGTGGTGGTGCCATGGCCACCCGCACAGCGTTTGGCGGCGCGCGCCAGCAACACGTGGACCCCGCGGCTGCAGAGGTCGTCGAAGCGGAGGACGGGCGAGCACCTTGGAGGATGGAGACTTGTGAAATGAACAAATCAGTGAGAGCTGGTGATATTAGTTAGTCATAGTAAGTGACAGTTAGTCATAGTAATTAAGTGATAGTTAGTCATAGTTCGTGATAGTTATATAGTGATAGTTAGTGATGGCTAGTAGTAATTATGCAATGGTTAGCACAAAAAATGGACTAACAAGTCGGTAATAGTTAGTACAGATGTAACTTCGTAGAAAATCCTGGAGGCTCAATACAGCAAGTCAAAGCAAACAGAATTATGTGTGGAGTCCATTTAGATATCTATCTATGTATAATTTAGTATCTGTCTAAACTTCCGAAAAAATGCGGTCAAACCTCATGAAAAAAGGATAAACAATGTGCAGTTTGGGATGAAGTTTCGTCACCAAAAACTAGCAAGATGGTTCCGATGTTCTATGTCCTTAATGGAGTTGCTGGGTCATATTCTAGGGGTCCAGGAATTTTGAACCGGCCCAATACCTCCGTCAACCACGCTGCTTGGAAGGGATTCACTGTCCTTGGGCTGGAAAGTATAGATGCTCTATATGATGATTAAAAAAAAAACGATCCAGATTTCATACCTAATTATCATAGTATTACATATAGGATACTATATCTATACCAGTCAACCCCAGCCAGTTTTCCTGGAGTTTCCAGCGAGACACGCCTCGTGCTCCCCGATGTCCCCGCCCTTCTCCAAGGATTCCAAGGAGATTCCGCGTTCGCGGCGGTAGAGATGGAGCAATTCCCCAGTCAACCTGGAGAAAAGTGTAAAAATGGCAGTAATGACCAGAGATGACCAGAGGTTTGATGAGAAAAGTGGTCAGAGAAATTTAAAAAACGGAGAAAAGTGTGAAAGATGTCAAAAAAAAGTGGGAAAATATGTCACGTTTAATCCCATGAGCGATTACTATCATTGCAAACTTGGGGATAATCATCCACGAGTGAAAAAAGGGAGCATCCTTCCTAGCGGGATCGGCTGGGATTATGATGATTGATGACCAGAGGTTCCATTCATAATCCTACCCCCCGTCAGGAGCGAAGTCCACACTTAACCCAGAGCTCGAGGTAAGAACATGACATACCTCAAGTTTCAAGATGCACATGGGTGATGATGATTGTCAGCAACAAAAAGACGAATAAATCACCGACCCCAATGATGCTAATGATGATATGTATATGCATATATTCTTATATATGATTATATATGCGTGCATGCACGTATTCATTGACATGTGTAATTAATGTATTAAACTATTAGCCTATCTAATGTATGATGCCTGGAACGCATGATCAATTGGAATCGGATATGTGCCATGGTCAAAAGATGGTTTATGGGGTATGGTCATCCATGCAAATACTGCAAATCCAAACACAATGGGTATATCTCTCCGTGATTCTCCGTGTATGTATATAGTTAGCTAAATGATGTTAAATGGATACATCTGTAGCATGTTGTAGCCATGAATATATGAACAGTCCCCCAATGAATGGGCAGTCAAAATTCAACTTTTGATTATAGTTGCTTATACAAATCCCGTATTATATTACATGTGTATTATACAATGTAAATATACATATCCCCATTGACATCCCAGTAAATCCCGGTTTTTTCTTGGACAAATACCCATACATAGATGGATATATACTATGATATAATTACGTATTGCCCGTTTTTCGCCCATGTTTTTGCCCCCATAGTCGGATAGAGTTCAGCAAACCACGACTTTTCTCTGGTAAACTAACATAGCTATTGAAAATGGCTATTTATAGTGGATTTTCCCATTAAAAATGGTGATTTTCCATAGCTATGTTAGTTTACCAGAGGGTACTATACAGTACTATCAACGCGTCATCAGGGGCGCACCTGCGTCGTGAGGATGTGCTGAGACCGCTGGGACCATCTGGCAGCTCCTCGCTGTGAGCGTCTGCCTGGTGAGCTGGCCATCTGCATGGCTTTGGTGGATGAAAACTTCAGGGTTTACTTCTTAAAAAATGGGGATTTTACATGATTTTATAGATTTTTGAAGTAGGAAAAATTGGGGGATAGCAATTTAATTGAGTTCAGAGGGTACCCTGTTCTCAAACAAACCACTGTGATGTCCATAGCGAAAATGTTTGTTTTTGCAAAATTGTGGTGGTGGGTACAACCACCCACCCACGCAAAAAAAAAATACACCAAAATAGTAACTAAAGGAACGCGTATCTGTATGCACATGGAAATAAATATGTGTCCGTGTGTGAATAGTGGGCGTTGGCTTTTTTTGTCTGCACGCATTGTTATTTTTTGCGAAGGGTCGCCAACTTGACTTAGATGTACAACAATCTCAAAGGAAAGTTTCTCCTTTTTGGGCGGGATGGGGTTGAGAGACCTAGAGGAAGCTAGCTTGAGCTATGAGACTCTGACTTCGGAAGGCAGGAGGAGGGCACAAAGTGCTATAGAGTCACCAGCTCATCTTGTGTGAGTCCTGTTACAGCTCGCCCTAACGGTGCAAGGTACTCGTGCGCACTCAGGGTTTTTGATACAATGATCTTTTACGATTTGTTTTAATGTTGACAGGTTACCCCAAAAACTATGACTAACCATCATATGTGGTCTGCAGTCGGGTCCCCAGTCCACCGGAGGGGCCTCACCATCGCTGAAGCGCTCAGAAGCGGCTTCCGTTGCAGTGGTGTCGCCTCAGGGCGCAGGTGTTGAAATTCCCAAAGTGGAAAATCTTCTTGGGTGGGGGGGCAATTACCTACATCTAAAGGAATTTGAGGCAATTGATAGCAGCTAGGCACATGTCCATGTGAATTATTGAAAGGAGGCACATCAACCCAATCCACCAATCACATTCCAATCGATTCTCCTGACATCCACTGACTGTTTGATCATGTCTGATCCCGACTGAACAAGCCTCCCTCACATCTCAGACCACTACAACAAATTAAGTGGGGAGATGTCCTCCAAACGGCGTGTTTCCTTTTGCAGCTGATGGCTCCCAGCGTACCAACTGGTGCCCCTGGTGGCTGGTGACATCAGACAAGCAGTGTAGACGAGTTGCTTGAAACTTTGCCATCTCCAGGTGAGTCTTCCCCTTCCTGTAGCTGGGACATCATGTGGGAAACCAGCTCAGTGGGGTGGATCGCTCAAGCACCAGGTGAAACATGCAAGATCTGCCCGGGTAAGGGGTATCCGGCTCAAGTTGAAACACACGTTTGGCATCAATTTGGAACACAGGTACTGCATCAATTTGGAACACACTTTTCGCATCAATTTGGAACACAAATACCAAACACATGCGTTCAAAAACATGGAAGCCCTATATTGGAAACCCTCCATGGGTGCGGGATCAGTTTGGAACGCGCGAAACGAGACCTTACGAACCTCAGAAAGCATAGAAACCTTTGAGATTCATGGACACCATAGAAACCTTGGAGAAACGATAGAAACCTGAGAAACCTCAGAAACCACAGAAGCCATGGAAACCTTCGAAGCCAGAGGAACCATGAAAACCTTGCCAACTTGGGACCCTGCGACGCGTTCCAGAATGATTCGATCTTGCCGCGTTCCAAATTGATGCGTTTCGCGCGTTCGAAATTGACCCTGCAGCCTGGGGGGCACTGCAGAAGGCACAATATATGGTCACGGATGCATCCAGTTGGGAGCAATCATCCTGATGAGTGAGGACTGACCCGAGAGAAGAGAAGAACATCTCAGAGAACCTCCTCAGAGTCCCCACATGTCCCCACTGCATTTGCCTCCGATTCATCACTCTCGCGGAGCAGCGCGAATGCAGAGGAACCAGGCATGGTGGATAAAAGGGTTAAGGTTATCAGGTGGCCTGCAAAAAATACTAGGGATGAGGGATAGTTCGACTTTGTTGAAGTCTTTCTGCATCCCGGTGGTGACGTAAAAAACCAACTGATATTTCAACCGGCAAGTATGGGGCCCTATTTCATGTGTGGCTACAACATACCCTACACCCCCGAATGAATAGATCCAATTCTAGGGGGATCTAGGGGGTATTTCATCTTAGGGGGATTGGATTGATGTGGTTGTTGGGGGGTTTTGGCTACCCCTCATCTGCCTGGCAAGCTGGCTGGTATTAACCAGCAACACATTGGTAGGCCAAACTGGCAGTGGAAATCCCCACTTTCAACCAATTGACTTTTCTACATAGAGGGGATTTTCCCTTGTTAGTGTTAGGCATTCAGAGGGGAAATCATGTCATGTCTGCTCTTGAACCTCTTTGCAAATAGGACTGAGCCTGACTCCTGCGCTGACATGGAATGGAACTGGCTTGAAAGGTACTTTTCAGACGAAGACCAACTGCGCGTCCTGTAACGGCCATCACGTTGCAGGAGTCTTTCGGGCCGTACGAAAACCCAGCACAAACCACAGGGGTGACTCCCCGAGCAAACTCATTTTCCAATCAAATCCTGCATCCAGTAATTTGCACGTCGGGAATAACCCCGTGCTGCTGAACCTATCTGCTGAGCCGAAACACAATCTCATGTGGTGTGAAGCTCTCAGGAATCCTTCTTTGACTCTTCTTTCTCTGCCTGGGTCACAAACGGAGCACCACATGGCACCAGTGGTGCTAGCACACTGCCTACCACGCCACTGGTGCAAGCGCTCAATATCAAAATCAAGGAGAGGCCTCAAGCTGGTCCTGAGGGACTGATTTTCTAGCAAATCAATTTCATCCTTCAAAAACTTCAGAGCACCATAGATGGTTTCTTCAAATTCTATATACAGATTCAGTCATAATCATATTATTGATATGTCTTGATGATATCTCCATTGTGTATCATAGTAATTTTCCCATATACTTCTCGTCTTTTGTCCCTTAAGGCCCTTGGCTTTTGGCTTGAGGGTACCACCCAGCCTTCTTCTCGTTGCCGGCCTCCTGCCTGGGGCGCTTCATGGTGAGACATGGCTGGGATGCTGATGCTGAGTGGAGAATGAGCTACCCTGCCTTCAATGTGTTGTTTATGTTTAGTATTTAGTGCATATATATATATATATCTGTGTGTGTGCATTGCATGTTTAACATAACCACAAATATATTCAGAGAGTCTCTCTAAGGTCTGCATTACTGAGAGCGTTCAGATTCATCCACTTGGGGATCATCTTCCAAAATCGTCCTCTGAGGCGCCCAGCAGCTTCTTGAGTCTTTCCTGAAAAGATCATGGCAGGTCGGGAACACCACAGGGCCAGCCAGTTTTGCAACTGCAGTGTGACTGCCGTGGTCCTCCGAAGTGTCGATACCTTGACACCCCCCTCACAACAAAAAGTAACAGGCAGATTCAAACTCTTGACTGTCAAACGGGCTGCAGAATCACAGCATCGGAAGTGCAACATCTACGACGAAAAAGAAATATGGGTGTCTTTGGCCAACTGTGAGCTACCCTTCCTTTTCCCACAGCAAGGGAAAGGAGAACCTCGGGACAAATTCTGAAACTTCAGCCCGTCGATCCTCCATCTCCTTCCGACTCTTTGCGTCCTCAGGTGAGCCTGATGAATCCAGGTAGCCTCAGTAGATGAGCGCAACAGTTCGGTCAAAATGTCATATCCGCGCAGGCGCATACAATCTTTAAGTCTACGTATGTGCATTTCATGGACAACAACCATGTGAAGAGTTTGGCATGTGCATCAAACCAACCACGATTCAGGATGGTTTCTGGGTTTCCTGCACACAATGACTCGGTCGATCTGAGAGATTCTCCGTCTAACACACATCTGGCCGCTTCATGGCCATCTTGTGCCCTGCCATATTGATCCACCCATCTGAGCGCCCCTGCAGAACAAGATGCCAAGGCAAATCAGTGTCACTCCAATACCGTAGATCCTGACATCTCTGCTCTACCCATTGTGGTCATCTAGAGGATTCTAGAGGTATGCAGCGACTCCAAAGGAGGACCCTGGATGAAGAATCATGATCATGATCATAATGTCTTTAACTGGCAAGCCCAAATCGGAAAAAAAAATCCTGAATAATACTACCAGCTACCATCATTGGGTGGTGGAAATCATCCTCAGATGGTAGATTTATTTTTGTGTTTATCACATTGACCTATGATGACCAATGTGGCAGGAACCCAAGTTTCTCGTCATGTCCTCTTCATTGAGAGTTCGTGCTAGCCCGAGCTCCCCGGCCCGTAGTTTGTCATGGAAGTGGTCAGTATCTGCGGCTCGCCGCGGGTGACGGATCAGATCATTCAAATGTGATTCAAATGGACAAGTGTATAGGACAGCTGTAGTAACATCTAATCTAACATCCATCACATGGGTAAATGATGATAGTTGATGGTACAGTAAATGTCCAATATATAATGTTCAAAATCCTGCATGCAAAATCCCACGTGTAATGATGATAAGTGATGATAAGTGACGATTAAAAGCACCAAAAATGGGATATCTAAGATATATCTGCCAGGAGAATCTCCAAGCCCACCCCCTGGGCATCAAACAGCCATCCACTTGTTGGAAGGCCTCGGGGTTTCACACCGCCAGATCCACCGATTGGGCCATCAAGGATACCATGTGGTCATGCACTGTGGCGCCTGGGAGTCTAACATGTGATGAGTTTCACATGGCTTTACATGTGTATGTAGAAATTAATGACACATGATATATTATATGTAATTATTTATATGTTATATATGTTATGTATGTTATATATGATATGTGATATGTGATATATGATATACGATAGATAGGTATAGATAAACATCTATTATATGGCTAAGAGATGAAGAGACATGCGTTCATTGGAAATGGAACATATTCAAGTTGTTTGTGAAAAAGGAAAATCATGCCAAAAAAATGAAAAATTGGAAATGAATTGTGCCAGAGTGTTTTGTATATTCGTGTTTTGTTTCTTGTTTGTTTCTTTGTTGTGTTTTGAGTATGTGTGTTTTTTCCTCTGGAGACTCGAGGATCCCGAATCTACGTTTTTTTGATAGAAAAGCAGGGAAAAGCAGTAAAAGATAGTAAAAGAAAAACGAAATAAACAAATTGTAACAGAGTGGTTTCCTACTTTTCTGTGGAAAAAAATGGAGGGAAGACAAGGAAAGAAATAACGAAGAAACGAAACACCAATACACAAAGCACTCTGTCTCAATGCTCCTTTGTTTTGGTGTGTGTCTTTTTGTTTGTCGTGTTTCTTTGTTCTTATATTTTGCTTTTTTCATTTGCTTTGTTGGCTTGTTGTTGTTTGGTTTTTGTGTTTTAAGTGTATTATGTATTATATTGTTGATCCCCAGGACAATGCAGGATTTTGCGTCATAACTCATAACTGTCACAATATGGGTTAGGGTGTCCGAACTTGATAGTGTAAGCATTTGCCATCTTGAAGCCTTTTGGCTGATTGTCTACACATTGAGCCAGTGTCTTTCATGAGAGTAGGATGAGAGTTGGTATTGTTCTTGTTGAGGCTCTGAAGATTGCAGCCTCTATCCATCCCATTTTGGATACACAATGTTTCACCCATATCCATCTTCGATAGGGGCCTAGTTGCAATCCTCGTTGTGCTGGTGGCTAGCCATACTCAGTGCCAGGCTTGTCGAAGGGATAGTCCACTGCTTCCTGCTCTTTATAGCCTGCAACGTTCCCCACATAACCGATCTTGAAGCTGCAGGGCTGGTGAAATCTGCGGCAAGTCCCTTTTCGAAACAAACAACAAGGACACGGGTCTGTTGCAGGACACAAGAGGCACAAATGGCAAGGAGAGACTTTTAGACACCATACAACTTATTGCAAAGGTAGCGCTCCATGTCTTGCCAACGTATCCCCATAATGGGGCATAAATAATCCCTATGATTCCCTCTATAACTAGTATGAAGCCTATAATCCCATCCTCCTCGTAGCACCATATGGGCACCCCCAAATGAAAACAAAATCAATACAAAACCAATGTTTCTTAGGGGTATTTCATAATATTGGGAAAGAATTCTGTATAGGACAGAGTTGCGGAGCCTTCCTATTACATCCCATGGTTCCTAGTTAAATCCCCAGAATCACCTACCACTTGACATTTTGGGCGCTGCTCAGCGGGTCAATCGCACCTCCTTGAGCCCATTCTTGCAGGGAATCCAGGCCTCCCATTGCCAGGCATACACGCATACACACACGGGATAGTTTTTATTGATATGTTACTATTTAAAATATTACATATAAGGGGTATATATTTGTAGGAGGTACTGTATCCTTGAATTGGCTGCTTGCTGGATCTGTTCACCAATTTCCCAAGGTTGCTGCTTAAAACAAAAATATGTCTATCTGAGTCCCCTGCTTCTGCGCCCAGTGAAGGTGTACCTGGCTATCTGGATCTGACCATGGACGCCGAAAAACTATGCTGGATTTTCCCCTAAAGTGTGGCAACCTCAATGGCAAAAATGATGATAAAACATCCAAGTTGTGGGGTGCCATGTTTTCAGACGAATCCAGTTAGCCATTGAAGCCGATCTCCAACTGTTGATGGCTGCTTGGGGTAGATTCTCGAGGTGAAAATGCATGATGTCACAAGATGCCACTCCTGGAAATCGATCAAATGCTGATGTGTCAATCTTGTCAATAGCCCACCCTTGTAAATGGACATCTGGTTCAACCGGAGGGAAATGAGTTGTGGAAATTCCAGATCCTACATTTCCTCCCGTTTTCAAGGGCCCACACCACAAACAACCACACGAAAGAAAGGGCTGCCGGGGTCACATTTTTCCCTCCGAAATGATCTTCAGGGTGGGAAAGCCACGAATGCCAAAGAGGTTGCCAAGGAAGGCGGACTGGCGTAGCAGAGGAGTCGCCACAGATAGGAGCAAACACTAAAGCTGTAAGGGCCTGTAGTCACTTAGTCTTCACCATGGGATCCACTTGGAATCACGAAAACTGGCTGAGATCCAAATATGCCTGGGAAGGAAGGTCAAGATTAGTCCCCAGCAACGTTGCCTCGGTACAATCGACCTTTCCAACCTTCACTTCACCTGCGGTGAAGCCAAGGCTAATGGCAGAGGAGGATTCCTAGAAACCTCTTTCTCTCTATGTGGGTTGAACATGGTTATCATGGTTTCTACATCTACAGGTTTTAAAGGCAACATGTACCAACCATAAAGAGACCCATCCGTAGAAATATGTAGAAATTATATCCACTTTGTACATGTATATGCCACAGACAAATTAAGTTCATTCATCGTCAGTAATCAAAGCATGCCACAGCGCACTGCACCTTGCAACTTCTCAGCCAAATCCTCCCAGGTAGGTGCCAAGACCTTCCAACGCAATGCCCATTGCAGTGACAGTGGAAGGCTACCGTTAGGAACGAGGACCCTCCACCTACATGGAAACTTCCAAAGACACAGAACAAGACACCAGCTGCCACTGTTGTATCTAATGTATTGATCAAGGAATGAAAACATCAACTTGGTCCAATTTCGGAAGCTGTGTCTATTTTGAAAATTTCATGCACACTGCTAATTATACTATATAGTGCAAAACTAAAAGATGCTGCACATTACTGCATAATTACTCAAGAATCTAAGAAGCTCATAGAAGCTCCAAGTTTCATCAATTCCAGAGGTGTATATACTCCGATGCTCCAAATTATCTACCCTGCCCTATATCCACCCCTCCTTACATTTCGCGCTGGTTTTCCTCACGCCTTACATTCATCCATCTGATCCCAAGAGACTGGACCGGGCAAACGTCCCAATTTCCAAAGTTCCAAATGCACTTGCGCTTCCAAAATGGGGATGCGAGCTTTCATCGTCCGAGCCCAAAAGTTCACCTCAGCGGCATCTAGCGGTATACACTACAAGCAAACAGGTTTTTTTCTACAGAATGCGTGATGCAGGGATGTAGATGATTCTATCATACGTATTCAGATATTGCATGATATTGCATGCCTGAATAGTAGCTTTATGGCTATGTAAAGCATTGTATAGCTATGCATAGCTATGTTTGGAAATGTGGAGCTGTGCATAACACCCGATATTGGAAGATCTTGGAGCCTTAGAAGGATCTTATCGCATCATCAAATGCCTGATACAACATGCCTCACCCGGGCCACCCGGGGCTGGACCACAAAGGCGGCGAAGAGGAACCAAAGGATATAAAGCCTCGGCTTGGAAAGTGCTAGTGCCAGCACCAGCTGCCAGCAATGGTTTACAAGAATGATGAAAAATGGATAACTGTGATGAATAATGATGAATAACCAATATACTGTAATGTTTAATGAATTTTAAGTTTTCATGATGATTAATTATCGGCATAATCATCACGATGACTGATAATGAGTAACACTGGAAATCCGCGAATAATGATTGGCCGCGGGGCATGACTACTTTGTAGGGACGCCTGCCCTTCAGAAACCTGGGCTGCTGGAGGAGTGAAGATGAAAAACTGGCAGTTGCCATCAACCTGAGGAAAGGATCAAGCGTATCATCATTGAAAATAGATCTAAAAACTGGTAAATCGGGGCAGTTTCATCTAGCATACTTCATCTGAAACATACTTGAACAATTGCAAGACTAATGGAGTAGGGCAGCTTGTTCAATCTCGAAATCGAGGTAGGCTAGCAATTTTTCCTGGCAACGGAAAATGACCAATTTCTGGATGATTATATGTGCTAGTTTCCCCATTCAAAGTTCGGATGTTCATGGATTGTCCATTGCCAGAAGGTAAGTCCTCTCCGTTTACATGAAACAAAAGAGTTTATCAAAGAAGCACTACCTGCGTCTACGGTCAACGCGGTCAACTCCAAGGGGCTCAATGACTGTCCGATAAGCCTCCCAGTAGGAAGCGATGCGGGTCAAGATGGGGGCCAACCTGGCTATAGCCAGAGTCAGGTAGAGCCTCAACACGCGATAGGCGTGATCCTTCAGGTCACTTCGGTATGGGTCCACAGCGATGAGCCCGATCCAAACGAAACCTGGGGTCGTTTCGGTTGGCAACACCCTGACCCTTCCGGTGGTTGTGACATGCTATGATTGGTTAAAAGTATGTTAGAACTAAAGATCCCAAAGATCCTGAAACCTGGGAACAAGACAGGGCATGAAAAGGAAAGATGATGAAATCGATGAAAACATGTGACAGTGTTCTCTCCCTCTGAAATTTGCATACTTCTGGGATCATCTGGGGTTCACCGGCACTCTGATCAGAAAATGTGACAGAACAATCCTCAACACTTCCAGCAACTCACACCAAGACCAACGATGAAGACCCAGTGCCACCTGCGAAGCGAGACCTGTGGGACATGAGAACGGACTCTCTTGCGGAGCTTGACGAGCCGCCAGTCTAAGGTCAAAAGACTCCATCCAAACATACACAGCAGCAGAATGGGCACGATGACCAGGGCCAGCAGTGTCATGAGGATGAAGCACACGGTCAAGTTCTTGCTGAAGTCTGGGGAGACTTGGTGGGAATCCATGGTTTCGAAGACCAAATTCCGCAAGGCGATGAGTTGCATCTGGCCCCTTCTGGTACCGCCTTTTCCCAAGCCAACCAGGCCTGCAAGGACATGAGCAAGATCCAAATGGCCCCACAAAATCGTGAAGTTCTGCTCCTTCGGAGGCGTCAAATCTTTCAAACTGTGCTGCAAGATCTCGGTTGTGATGGGGAAATCCCAGCACAAATATTCTGCCAAATATCCTCGGGCGTGAGTTTTCCCTGCATTTTGATGGTTTACAAAAACACAATGAAGAGCACAAAAAGAAACGGGCCCACGGGGGCACAAACCAGAACAAAATCAGAGCATACTAGTTCAATCCTATCAGCAGCAAAGAGTCTAAAATAACCAAAAAGGTCCAGAAAATGTGTCCGCTGCTCTGCATACCTGTCATTTAATATGCTGGCCACTTTTTCTAACAGGGTCTCGTTCAACATGGGATATTGTGGATCAGAGACTCGCCAAACAGTCCGGAGAATTTCCAAGGACTCCAGTGGGCTAAGTTCATTTTCTGCCAAAGTATAATACAAAGACGCCAGATTTTCTGGACTCACAATTGCTGCTTGGCTCTCCATCGCTACCAGTTGCGTTTCCGACGAAAACCGTTCCGAAGGACTCCCAGCTGAGCAAACTCGGGCACAACGATTGGTGGTTGGATGCAAAACTCTACATTGCCCATGTACGAACCTTTACTTTGCAGGCGTGATGGTAGAAAGTTGACCCTTTCCATGTTCACTTTTTCGTGGTGACGAATATTACTGTAATGAATACAGTATCACATTGATGAAACAAAACGCAGAATTGTACATTGACATGCGTGTATCAGACATATATTGACAACATAATTGTATGGTATCATATATATTATCAGATTACAGGCTACATCAGTAGTTGCAATGTAATACTGTTCGTCCATCTCCTCCCGCTCTTCTTCCGCATCACCATTTTCTGCTCCTCATCATCCCCCTCCTCTCATAATCAATCACTATCACCAGACTCACCAACACAATGAAAAACTAGTTTCATACCTCCATCATTTTTGTCATCATGTTCAAGTTTCATCGCCTTCACTATCACTCTTGTCAATTGCACCTCCACCATCCTGTTTCTGCTCACAATGTTGGCGGGCATTTATTTTCATGGAAAGATGTTCTTGCAGATTGACCCCGGTTATCACTTTCATATAACTCCTTTAAACAGATTGAGGTGATGATGACTTCCCCACCGCAACGAATGATGGGAATGCTTGGGCGTGGGCGTGCTGATAGCCGGCTGCATGGGCCCGTTACTGGCACCAAAAAAAACGTCTTCTGACCCCGAAGAGTGACCCATCTATCCGTGAGTGCCCTCCAGAATTCACCCATCCTTTCTGTCATATAATTTAAACATGTTGGCGCCAAACCCCACGTTCGACCACCCCACAAATGAGAGAGAGAGAGGGAGATATATATATATATGTATATATAATGATACATGTTCCCTCACAACAACTTTCGTCACACCGCAGGATTGCAGTCATGCGATATCACACACGAAGGACCCGGGAGGACCATGGCTCAACCCAGCCAAGACAAAGCAATCGGTGACCATATCCACTTCTGGTTACGAGAAGGATTGACCGCCAAAGATAGAGCGCCATGGTCCGGGACTTGCAGCAGGTACAACTTGACGGTGCAAGTCAGGACTGATGGATGAATGGGGAAGATCCAAGATGGCATGAGGATTTTTGATACATTGATTCATTCAAAATCTTCCATGCGGAATCAAATCGCTCATGTTCATAAGGGATCAAATTTGCCACCCCCTCTGAACAAATATGTTAAATGGCTTATTACTTCCCACTTCTCTCCATAAGGGATCAAATCCGCCAATCCCTCTGAATAAATATGTTGAATGGTCTGTTAACTTCCACTTATCTCCATGAGGGATCAAATCTGCCAATCCCTCTGAACAAATATGTTGAATGGTTTATTACCTTCCACTTATCTTCATAAGAGCTCAAATCCGCCAACCCCTTTGAACAAACATGTTGAATGGTTTATTAACTGATGATGCTGTCCATGATGATGAAAGCAATGATGACGATGGTGATGGTGATGGTGATGGTGATGGTGATGATGATGATGATGATGATGATGATGATGATGATGATGATGATGGTGGGTTTAAAAAAAGGACTTCCGGGGCGGTCAAACGTAGGGTTTGCAGCGATGTATGAGTGCCCTCCAGAATTCACCCATCCTTTCTGTCATATAGTTTAAACATGTTTAAACTGACATAAGTGCCCCAAAGTTCCATTGTTGATCACACATGTACTTTGTTAGACACCAAAAGGGTCAGTTTCCAACGGCCGCCTTGCAATGCCCACACCAGGGGGCATAGAACTTCACAGCCCAGGGCCTCGATCTAACTGCAGAATGTTGCTAACGCCACATTTTTCCAAATTGTTTTTTTCAAACATGGGTGGCAAATAAAAATCAATCACCAACACTAGTGGCTGGCGTGACAACAGAGGCGGTAAGAATTTGTTGGCAATGGGCATCTGCCGATAGACAAAGGGAATTGCGATGTGGAACCTTTCCAACCAACGATGTACGGACAAAAGAATCCAAGTTTGCAAATTGAAAAACGAAGGGTTGCAGACTAAACCAAAGAGCACATCTTTGGATCAATACCAACAAGGTTTTGATGTTTTTAACAACAATTGTGAGCAGAGCTGAGGTGTTGCAACATTTCCATGCTGAGATCTCGACGTTCCTTCGCCACGGGCAACTAGCGCCTATTGCAGTTTGAGGTTGATTCCAGCAACTCCGGGAAAAAAATTGTGAAGCGGCAGTGGGGGCCATAAATGTATCCAGCATCTATCAGCCTCTAAACCTGTAGTGTTGCTCGGTTTTCGCCTCTAGACCTCTACCCTAAGCCGTTCCAAACCTCTGTTGCCTCAAATTGGTTTGGTTCGATTTCAAAAGCCCAAATCCCGTAAGTCTTTAAGCCTCTAGAGCGTCAAGGGGTTTAGACGTTTGTTAGGCGCTGCAAGGCCTGTTACCGCTTCGAAGCACTGGACTGGGTAGCTGAGCTGATAAACACTTGAGCCGCTTCTTTGGTGTTCGCCGTCCGCGTGTTTTTTGAAAGTCGTTGCGCTCGGGTGGGTAGGCATTGCTTTTGTGTTTGCATACCTAGTGATGAAAAGATATACTTTAAAGCACGAGGAGGGCATCAAAAAATCGTTCCCGGTCCATGTGTAAAATTGTTTTCGAAACATTACTTGCCGACTGAAGTTGCGCCGTTAATTACCCTCCGGCAGTCAAACGTGGCAATGGGAAATCCCTATCAATGGAGATTTGACTGGGGAAATCATCGATGAATGGTGATGCCAAATTTGATCGCGGGAGGATATTTGGTAATAATTTGTATTTCAGGCATGACAAAAAATTGGGCAAAATTCTGCCACTCACAAGAACAAGGGAGGAAGGTGCGTAAAGAAAGTTCATCACATAGTGAAAAACACCCACAATCAAAACCGCAAACATGTGAGCATTGCTCATTGCTGAGTAAACGGTTCGGTTGGTTTCGTCCCTGGCGAGCGCCTCCTGTTCAGGCAGGAGCTCAACACAGCGCGCGCAGTCTCCTAATTTTGACTGGGCACCGAAACCTGGTTATCAAGGTCAAAGCGTTGGCGAAGCACTCACACATGTCACACATGCGTTGCATACATTACAAAATATTACATTGCATTGCGCTACATTGACTTGCGTTGCACTACACTGCATTACACGAGGTTACAAGACAAGACATGACATGACATGATACTGTAGCGCATGGTTTTGTATTGCGTTGCGCTGCTTGGCATGGCATACACACATTCCTTCCTTCCTTCCTTCCTTCCTTCCTTCCTACCTACCTACCTACCTACCTACCTATTCATTCAATTCAATTCAATTCAATTCAATTCAATTGAATTCAATTCAGTTCAAAATTCAATTCCGTTCCATTAATTGCATTCATTTCATTCATTTCATTCACTTCATTCATTTCATTCATTTCATTCATTTCATTCATTTCATTCACTTCATTCATTTCATTCATTTCATTCACTTCATTCATTTCATTCATTTCATTCATTTCATTCATTCATTTCATTCATTTCATTCATTTCATTCATTTCATTCATTTCATTCATTCCACTCATTCCACTCATTCCACTCATTCCACTCATTCCACTCATTCCACTCATTCCACTCATTCCACTCATTCCACTCATTCCACTCATNNNNTCATTCCACTCATTCCACTCATTCCACTCATTCCACTCATTCCACTCATTCCACTCATTCCACTCATTCCACTCATTCCACTCATTCCACTCATTCCACTCATTCCACNGACTGTATATCCAGCTGTGATCGCCAGCTGCCCTTTTTAGATCTCAAGATAAAGCTGGTTTGCCAGCGTGAAAAAGCCTGAGGAGCGCTTTGCATTGGTGCTGAGGTGGGATCCGAAAGGGACAGGAAGTTCGAACCA
>BGPT01000667.1:228314-245288 GCA_003297045.1 Symbiodinium sp. clade C Y103
ACTGCCACACTGCCACACTGCCACACTGCCACACTGCCACACTGCCACACTGCCACACTGCCACACTGCCACACTGCCACACTGCCACTATGCCACTATGCCACTATGCCACTATGCCACTATGCCACTATGCCACTATACCACTGCCAATACCACGACGACGGCGACTACTACTCCTACTCCTGCTCCACTACCACTACTACTACTACTACCACTACTACTACTACTGCTGCTACTACTACTACTACTACTACTACTAGATACTACTAGATACTACTAGATACTACTAGATACTACTATATACTACTATATACTACTATATACTACTATATACTACTAGATACTACTATATACTACTATATACTACTATATACTACTATATACTACTATATACTATTATATACTATTATATACTATTATATACTATTATATACTATTATATACTACTACTACTACTACTACTACTACTATTACTAGCACTGCTAGTACTACTACTACTACTACTACTACTACTACTATTACTACTACTACTACTACTACTACTAGCACTGCTAGTACTACTACTACTACTACTACTACTACTACTACCACTTGTACCACGAGTACTACTAGTACTGCTACTACGACTAGTGCGATTTGTATTACTAGTACTACTAGTACTACTAGTGCTAGGAGTACTACTAGTGCTACTAGTGCGTCTAGTACTACTAGTACCATCTAGTACCTGTATTTGTATTAATTTTACAACTGAAACCACAACTACAACTAAAACTACACCGTGGCCAATAATTTGGCAGACCACACCTGTGACACCTGTGGCCATCAGAAACCTGCTTGTGATATTGCTTTGGATTGCTTTGGGTTCTTTCCCGGCCACCTTTGGGCTCTCCTTGCGTGGATGTTGCTGTCGTTGTGGTTGTTTGTTTTCTCATTGCCATGGCTCACAGTGTTTGTTTCGCAACCGGATTATCACTGCCCTCCTTTTGCAAGGCGTTTGCTCTGATTCGTGTCCGGGTACTCCCTCGGTTCACTCAAAGGTTACTCTGCCCCGGCGCCTGTGGAAGAAAACTGCCCCTTCTGTTGCTACTGAGGTTCCTGTCTTGCAAGGTACTCCAAAGACACCTTCAGTCCAGACACTTGAGCCCCAGCAAGGACGGTCAAAAAAGCGTTTGAAGACTGAGGTACAGACGAATCTGTCTGTCGACAGGTCTGAGGAAATTGATGTTGATGATTTTCAAGAACAGGACAAAAATACCATGAATGCGAGACAGATGGCACAGCTCCTGAATTCAAGTGCCGAACCCCGAGTTTGGACCTGTCCCTTGTGCAATCTCCGTATCTCTGAGTTTCAAGGAAATAAATGTCGGAAGCTGAGTGATCGCAGAACAAAACACTTGGATGCCAAACATCCTGGGGTTGACAAAAGAACTGTTTATGGGATCAGAATTAGAGCTGAACATGTGGATGCCAGTTTTGATATCCCGCCGGAAGCTCAGGGTTGGAAATGTCCCTTTTGCGAAGCCGCTTTGCCCCTTGGGCTCAGTAAGTATGTGGTTGAACAAGCCAGAACACGACACTTTCAAAAGGCGCATCCCAAGCGCAAAATCACGATGGCCACCGTTCATGCTGCCAGAGCTAAGCAATACAAAAAGAACCCGGATCAATATCCGGCACAAAGTTCCAAGGCTAAGGCAGTCAGTGAAAAGCTGGCGCGGACCTTAGAAGACCCCCATTTGGGGGGGCACGATCTGAGAGTCATTCGGCCCTGTTGGTCCGACTGGCCCACGACCTCGAAAAAGCTGCGTGCTGGCACCTTAATTACCTGCGTCAGCTGCTGGCGTGCCAGCAATGATGATTGGGAAAAGCCATGCGTCGGCAAGTATGGCAAACGGCGTTCTCCTCAGAGGGCGCTCTGGAAAAGACTTGTGGAAAACCCCGAAAATGCCAATATCCAAATTCTGTTAAATACTTGGGGCACCACCCTTCAAGAAGTCAATCAAGTGATGTTTCCCCAGGGTGATTCCACTTTGGGAGGGTATAGTGGTCAGCGAGTGGGTGAAGCTTCTAACCCTGGACCAGCTTCCAAAAAGTCCCGGACCAAACAGCTCACTCATTTGTCTTTTGCTTCCCTGAACGTGCAGTGCGAAGCCGGATGTTGGCGCGCACTCCGGGAATTGGCTCCACATCATGATGTCATTGCCCTGCAGGAAACACACTTCACGGAAGCTGCTTGGCAAGCTTTCAGCAAGACCGCCACCAAGGAAGGATTTGCCGCTTATCACCTGGCTGGTCAATTGGCTGCCGACAAGAGACCTAGGGGCGGAGTTTGTTTTCTTATTAAGAAACATGTGCCCCACCGGTTTGGGGAAAGCCTCTCGGAGGGGGATACTCAAGCCATCTGTGTTTGGATCAGAGGCATCGCTGTTTGTGGTTTCTATTCCCCCCCTAAGCATGAAGATGAACTGTGCGAGCTGTTCATGAAACTTTACGTTAGGAACGAATTTCACTGTCACCACTGGCTGGGTATGGGGGATTTCAATCAGGCTCCGGAAAATTCTCCTTTTGCCAACACTGTGCTCAATGCGGGGGGGCAGTGCATTTCAGATCTTGCACCAACCAGATGGGAAAGCCGGGCTTGTGTGGACTGGTATTTTTCCAGTCGGTTGCCGTTCAGTTGGAATGGTTTGGGAACTGAGGCACTCAGTGATCACATCCCAATTCAGGGACGCCTGGAACTTACTGAGGTGTTGGAAAAAACTAAGGGTCGCCTCAAACGAGGCCCGGTCTGGCTCAAACCAGATGAGATTGAAACGGAAGAATGGACTAAGGTCTTGGATGATGCTTGGGATCAACTTAAGAATACATCGGAAACTGTCCAAGCCCTTCATTTTGCTTTGGAACAAGTTGTTCCCGATGTCGAAACGGAATGGGACTTGTTCTGCAGAAGTTTGGATAATACCTTCAGACATGTGTTTCAACAATACCAACAAATCTCTCAGCAGCCTGAAGTGAGTGCTGCCTGTGACAAGGCTTTGCGATCGGCAGGATCCGGTTTTGTTAAAGGGGGACCTGCGGTGCACCAATGGGTCTCCGTGCCTGTGCGAACAGCAGGTAAGCATGAGAGCAGTGAAAGACTGAGGCGCCTCAGCAAAAGGTTGGCTAGGCTCTATGAGCTTCGAAAATGCCTCCTTGACAACAACCACGGGAAAAGAGAAACGGTAATTCACAGACTTTTTTGGAATGTTTGGAGAGAGAAGCCCCCACGCGACTTTTCTACCAGGTGGACCAAATGTCAAGATGACATTGTCAGCACTAAGGCCAACCAGTTGACTGAAGAGAAAGCTCAGAGGGACCAGCGGCTCAAACACTGGAAACATTCTATCCGCAACCCTAACTTAGGTGGGCTCAGTCGATGGATTAAAGGTAAGGAAAAGGATCATCGCAGTGTGACCCTCAGAAGTCAAGGCAGGGTTGCCGAGACCAGGCAAGCGGCGATCCACATGATCCGCGATCACTGGCAGCAGGTGTGGAGAAACCAAGGTACCTTTACGCCTGGAACTGACCAGATTGCACAAACCTTAGTGGAAGCTTTCCCTGTTCAGCTTAGGAACCGTCAGGTGCAATGGACTGTCCCCCAGGAGGGACACTTGATCAAAGCCTTTGCTAATGCCACTGGAACCGCAGGACCAGATGGATGGAGTGCTGCGGAAATTCGCCACCTTCCTCAGTCCATTGTCAAAATCTTTCATCGGATTTCTCTTCGGTGGCTCACCGCCAGTACCGTGCCCGCGGCTTTGCGCCAGGCCATCCAGTTTAACCTGCCGAAGGAAACCAAGATTCAGGATCACGCTTTGGATGGGGAACACACCAGGCCGATCTCCGTGCAGAGCATCTGGTGGCGTGTTTTTGCCAAGAGCTGGCTTGATATGCCCAGCTGCAAGGAGTGGTGCACTCACTTCATTCATGAAGATGTCCTGTGTCAAGTCAACGCCCTCGGAGCCGAGGACGCGGCGGCCTACCTCCATGATGTCTGGCGCACCAAGCGCCAAGGAGAACTCTGCAGTCTCGACTGGTCTAAAGCCTTTGACCACACTCATCCGGATGCTGTTCGGCAGACCCTCGTCGCTCTTGGATGGCCTCCGGGCTTCTGTGCAATTCTCCAGCAGGTGCAGCAGCACGATCGGTGGCTGGCTTGGGATGGTGAGATTGGGCAATCGCCCATGCACGTTGACAGTGCAATTCCTCAAGGCTGTCCGATCAGTCCTCTACTATTGGCAGTTGTGACCTCTGCTGGTGCCTACCGCACCTCTGGCAACCCTAACATCGTTCAGAAGATTTATATGGATGATAGGACGTTCTGGGGCAAAACCGACGAGGATATTCAGCAGCAGGTCAAGGACTGGCAGGCTTTCTCTCAGCAAATTGGTTTCATTGAGAATGAGGCCAAAAAGCAGGTCACCTCCGAGGGCCACGAAATCAAATTCTTGGGTATAACTACGGTCCGCAAGCCGCGGGCGAACCTTCCCGATGAAGAAAAGAGGTTGCAAAGGGCCCTGCTTCGGGCTGACTTGCTGCGTCATACTGGCCTGGCTTTGGACCAAGTCATCAGGGCTGGTGCTGCTCTGGTCACCTCTGTGGCGGCCTATGGCTGGATCGGCCGTCTCCCGACAAAGAGGGACGGGAAAAAGCCCTTTGCTGCCCTCACGAAACATGGAGCATGCAAGGCTGCTTCGCCCTTCATCCGCAACGTGCTCTACGGTTGCACTACCAACCTCGAGGCAGTCGTGGCTCAGCGGACAATCGCCCGCGCACATCGGCTCCAGCGGCGTGGAATGCTTCGCAGAAGTGTCTATGCTGGAACTACTTGGCATCTGCTCACTAGATGTCTCAACAACTGTGGTTGGAAGCTCCGCAGAAGGACTATGGTCTTTGACAATCGCGACTTGGTGCAGGAAGGATATCATGCAGATGTTCGCACCATCAACCTGAATTGTCCTGATGGGCTGGCGGCCCAGAAACATGTCTACAGGCATAGCTGGCGACGCAAAAAGTTCCAGGAATGGCTGGGATCAAGCAGACATGAGGCGGCTCAGCTCCTTTCCAATTACGACTCTGAGGACCTCCTGAAAAGATTTCATCAGTTCGACTGGAAGTTCACTCGCGAGGCTATTGGCCTCGGCCCTACCTTCAGGTCCGTCCTGTTAGGCTCTGCGGTAAGTGACTCGTGGTTGGCAGGAAAACGGGGCGAGGACCCCCTCCAGGCCGAGTGCTGTCTCTGTGGCAACCCTCCAGGCCACCTACAACATCTCTTCTGGCATTGTCATGTTACGAAGGATTCTCGACAACAGCTTGCTATTGCTGAACCTGAAGATCCATTAAAAGCTCGCTTTGGCTGGCTCAGAGAAAAAGGCGACACCGCCGAACTCACTCACATGGCCAATTGTGTGCAGATGTTGTGGGACATGCGTTATGGCTCAAATCACGCTGCCCCGCCTGGCCCGGCCCCCGTCCACGGACGGGGGCCGGGAAGCTAAGGACCAGCCCTGTGCAGGCTCCTGTTGGTGGTAGCAACTACGAGGGCTGCCACCTCTTCAACGACAATAATGATTCGTGTGATCACGGCCGTGATACTCAAGGCAACTGAATGGTTGAGTGATCCGGGCATGTCATGACACCTGCGCAAACGGCTTTAGTTTCACAGCAAGAGTTGGTGGGCGGTGTTTCTGAAGTTGTAATGTTGTCATTTGCAATGTTTCTGAAGTTTCAAGCGCCGTGTGTCACCATGCGTTATGCCAGCCACAGCGTTGTTTATTCCAGAGTTTTGAGCGAGGACACTCTTGATGCCGCCCAGAATGATGCAGAACATCAGGTGCTAGAGCGCTTGCAGAAGAAGGCGGGACGGAAGCAGCTGGGACAGGGTCGCAACCGACAAACAGCTGCATTCCGTGGACCCAGTCGGGAATTTCATTTCATCTCCTTTGCTTGTTCGCAGTGGCAGTGAACATTTACTGGCCCGGATTGAGCAGGTTGCGCGCATGGCAGAAATTGGTAATTGCATCTCTGACCCACAGAAAAATGCAACGTGCAACAAAATTTGTAAAAAGATGGTACGGCTGAGAGTCCATGCTCCGATGACTGCTGTAAAGGCCCAATATGTCGACAAACTGGAGCAAGTCTTCGCAAAACTGGATGAATCTGGACTAGGCCTGATCACAGAAGCGCATTTGAATGAGATGCTTCTTGCCTGCAGAGAGCTTGATGAGGGCCAGGTCCCAGGTAAGCCTGTGGTAATTTAGATTGGGGCTGGGGACGCCATTTCTCATTTTGAAGAAACTGTACGATCAGTGCTTTGAAGAAAGCAGGGCAGTGCAAACGACCTCTTGTGATGATGTCTTTTCTTTAAGTGCAGCTTGATTGCGCACCAGACCTTTGTGACACCAGCGAGGCCCCTGATTCACCAGCAAGTTGGCATAAGTTGACTCTTTCCCGGTCGTCTCAAGGCTTTTCAAAGCCAATTTTGCGATGCATGGAATGCGTTTGCCACAAGCTGTCCTAGGCTGGAGGATCCCAAGGTCAAAGCGTATTTCCAAACCTTGGATGCAACTTGGCGTGCCAGGTTGTGACCAAAAAAATCTAAAACACTTTTGCTGAGGTTGTTGACTAGAATGATTTTCAGTGGCATGCCTTAGAAACCATTTCACATGAATGCTGCTTTATTGACCTTATTGTTTGAAATTCTATTGGCATGGGTTTCCCTATCCTTGGCTTGCAAAATTTGCAGTAGATTTCCCAAGCCACGACCTCTCTGATTTCCAGCTTTGTCTGTGAAAACCTTAAACTGCCTGTAAGGGCAGTTGGCTTACACAAGCATAAGATCCACAAACGGATTAAAATTTCGGACCGCGCTGGCAGGCTTGGATTTTTAGAATCGAGAGCTTAATTTTGGGTGTTGGTTTAGGGCTGGCATACCCGTGTGTATTTGATATATTCTCATTGTTCATGCGCTTACCCTTGGCCTCGCCTGGGCCTTCGTCGGGTGGGATGTGTCGAGTTGAAGCTAGCAGGGCAACAACAGGACCCACTTGTGCATGCTTCTCACAGATGAGGTACAGGCCCTAGGACCGAAGTGATTTCATCACGTAATTTTCCTTTTTTGGCTACTGCCATTGTTCCATCGTTCACGTTTCGGCCTACGGGTGTGTTGTTTGTCCTCTTCGTGCTTAGGGAAGCATAGATGTGTTTCGCCGTGTTTGTTTCAGGTCTGTCCTGCTTCCTTCCATCCTTTCTGGTTTGCTTGCCTTAGTGAACTTGGGTTTGTTTTCTTTTTCCCTTCCCCTTCAGGGTTGGTCATGTTGTTTTCCCTGGCACCTACTTTGTGAGACTCAGGCGCGAGGCTGACTGGGCTCTAAATTGCTTGCCTTAGGGGCAGCTGCAAGATTTGTGATTTTGGGAGGCTTGGGAAGTGGTGACGCGTTGTTTCGCATAGCAGGCATGGTATTTGGATGTATAGTTCTTGGTTTGGCAGGTTGATTTCGTGTGGCCGTTGGGATCAATATTTTTGATACTTTTGCAGCATCCTGGTAAGATGCTGTCGTTTTTCGTAGCAGGATGCAGGCACGTTTGCCTGATCATCCAGTGTGAAGCTTCGTTGGCAGGGCCACAACTGGAAATCCATTTGCCCCCTGCAGACATACGAGTTTTACATCTTTTCAGATGGTGCATGCACACGCGCGCAAACACACACAGACACACAGACACACAGACACACAAACACAAACGCACAAACGCACGCAAACGCAAACGCACACGTACACAAACGCACACGCACACGGCACACGCACACACACACAATCACACGCTCACACACAATCACACACACAATCACACACACAATCACACACACAATCACACACACAATCACACACACACAATCACACACACAATCACAATCAATCACACACACACACACACTCGCACACTCACACACTCACACACTCACACACTCACACACACACACACTCACACACTCACACACTCGCACACACTCACACACTCACACACACACACACTCACACACTCACACACTCACACACCTACACACACGCTCTGCCGCAGCATGCCGCAGCAGGGTAAAGCAACGAGGCCTGTAGGCCAATGAAAATGAACATGAACATGAGATGGAAATGAAAATGGGATGGACAGTTACTTGACTGGGGCACGAGGAGGGGAACGCAAGAAAAGAGGAGAAGGAGAAACACACACACACACAAACACATACAAACGCACATTGGACTGGTTTTGAAAATTGAAGCTGGTTCCAAAGTGGCTGCTTCTCGAAGTCCGAGTTGAGGTCGAAAAAGTGCCAAATCAGCAGAAACTTGAAACTGTGTGAATGGAAACACGGTACAGCATTGAACAGGAACAGAAATCAACAGTTCAAACTGGTTTGGTGCAGGAATACACGGGTGATCAACCCGGCTTCCTGGATGCTTGCAAAGAGCTTCGTTGGGCAGAGCTTTCAAAATTTTCTATGCCTCCCTGGGTTTGAAAAAATGTGACGCCTGAATCAAAAAATCTGACGCTTCAAGTCGACATGCAAGTGCCACTTATTCCAACTGTAAGACATGGAAGATATGGAAGCCTTGGATTGTTTTTTGAAGTTGCTACCTCCCTGTGTCCCAAGTATGCGGAAAGGGGCAGCAGGTGGGCCGAGGGGGACAAGGCCGGCAACAGCAACGCGCTGCGATCCAAAGTTTCTGCCTGCCACAAAACATCAACACAGCGACCGGCGAAATGGCTGGAAACGGCGCGGTGATGGAGTTTCCCGTTGCGCTCAGACGGATTACCAGCTACAAGGATGTAAATTCGTACGACAAGGCGCGAATTCAATTTTTACCTTGGGCTCATGTCACAGTGTCGGAATCCGACGTGAGTCACACACTCGACAGGAACGTCAGCTTCAATTGGTGTACTGCAATGCATCTGACGTGCGAAAACAACGCGCCGAACAACCTAGAACGAAGATGAACCACATTGAACCACTAGTTTTGTATGAATACATTATAGATTTACAGTAGTAAGATATGTGAAAATCACAATGGACCTCGACCGCAAAAAACAACAGCCATAAGTATATATCAATGTCTCCCTCAGTTTTTTGCTTACATGCGCCCAGGAGCAAGACTATGTATGCAGGTGCGTTTGCAGCTGGAGATCCACCTGCCCTCTGCGGACATAGAAGTTTTACATCTTTTCGGATGGTGTGCGCACACGCACAGTAGTGAGAGAGTTTTTGTCAGGCTATTTGCCCCGCGTGTCCCTGATGTGGATTTGATCCGTTTCCGCTTTTATTATTCCACTTGTGTGACAATTTCACTGTGCAGGGCACAGTGTTTTTTGCAGTGCGCTGTGATGCCGGTGTGGCATTGCAACTTTTGTTCCTACTTTTTTAATGCTCGTTTTGCATGCCGCCGTGCAAAGTTTCCATCATGCTGTGGCGTTGCAGCAGCTGCCGACGCTTCGCGCTGCTGCGGGCAAACGGCTGGGATTCAGGTAAAAGGTTCTTTGTTGTGAGAGCTGTGGTCATCCCACACTTCAATATTCTTTTCCCTGCGTTGCCATTCATTGTCTGACAGTTTCCAAAGGCGTGCGTTGGTCCAAACGTGCATTTGGGTTCGTGGATCTTGTATTCTGGCAGAATCTGGCAGAATTGTTTATATACACCACGTTAAAACCACCCCATCAGAACATGGGCCGCAAGTGGCTGGACCTTCCCCGCAAAATTGCGAGGTCGATGTGCATGAGGGCGCGGCTTTATTCCACATCTTAGATAACGGAGATGGTGAAGTGCCCAGGCTGCATGCAAGTGGAAATGCGCCCAACCATCAAAGATTTGGCGCCTACAATCAAAAATCTTGGAGCAATTTAGTGTTATGATGCTTCATGAACGCGCGTTTTGAGGTGACTCTGGACGAGTTCATTAACGGGATCCTACGATGCACCTTCTTTTTTACGTTACGATGTTGTGGCTTTTGATTTGGTTTCTTTTTGACGCGCCAGTCAGCGGATCACGTTTTTTCTGATGTGCCCGCCGGCCCGAGGCAAGGGAAATGCCAGGGCCATTGACCAGTTGGCTATGCACGCAGACCTCAAACAATTGAGCAAGAAAATGCTGCAACTAGACTGCATCTTTGGGAGCCTGGAACCTGGAACAGCAATTAGGTTGTGACAGGCCCTGTTTTTGCTTGCCTTCAAGTTCCAAGGGCATTTTTTGTTTGAAACATTCATGTCATAATGATGGTTCGTGCAAAAACCGGTTGGCGTGCAAGGCCGTTGATGTAAACGGGCCGGCGCAGCAAACAGCTGCCTGGTGTTGAAGGCTGTTGATATCATAAAGTGTTTGTGTGTACCCGTTGCTTTCTTGAAAAAGGCCGACGATGTCCAGGCTTCTATGCGGAAACCGATGTAACTCTGTTTGGTTTAAAAACGGCCAGGGTGAAAACTGTCTGGTGGGACAAGTTGTTGGTGCGAAAACTGTTTGGTATCAAAAAATTGGTGTAGGGGCCTTTTGGCAAAGAATTGTTTGTGCAGGAGGGCTTGGAGGAAAAACGTATTTGGGTGAGAGCGACTTGGTGTCCGTGCGCTTCAAATTTGTTGCTGTAAAAGGTTCAGGATGTTCAGGCTGTGAACAGCGACTTGGTGACAAAAGCTGTTGATGTCGAACGGTTTTCTGTGCAAGACAGTTATCCCCAGCTGTGACATACAGTCTGTCACACACACACACAGTATTGTCACAATCAGCATTGTCACACGCAACTTTGCCACTACATGCTGATGGGATGGGGTGGGCTGCCTTGGGGCGGATGTGGTGCCGGATACGGTTCCTGCTGGTCCAGTAGTTTTTGGGTGCGAGGTGAATGTGATGCTACGGGTCACGCTACCTTAGCTCACCCCCAAGAGGTGGTTTGGAGCCCGTGCTGAATAAAACATTGTCGCATACAGCCTTCACTGCTCTCATACACAACATTATCACACACAACAGTGTCACATACAATGTGAAAATCTTGTCACGTGCAATATTGAAACATATTATTAAATCATTATATATAATACATATGTAATACATATCAATATATATCTATATAATATACGTCACAAATTGCATAGCCAATTTCTTTGGGGATGTTTCTTGATGTTTTTTTCTGCTTTTCAGAATCTCACATTGTTCGCATCCATTTTTTTTTGTCTCACTTGTGGCACTTGTCGGAAGAAGTTGGTATGCGGGGCTATCCTGCCGTTTAATTTTTTCCATGTTTCTTCGCTATAACGACCTGGCGCCCAAACCAAGAAAACAGTTGGTACACAAATTTGTTAGGCGTGAAGAGTTGCTGGTGTCAAAATCCCGTGATATACCAAGTTTTAGTGAATTTTGCCTTTTGAACAAACATGTTTCCGTTATCATTGGTGTAGAAATTGTGCCTGCAAGACGCTCTTGGAGATGTATAGCCGAAGGAAGTTCAGAAGTCAAACTTCCGACAATATGGACAGATGGACAGGCAGAGATGGGAAGACGCACAGAAGAGAGAAGCTCACAGAAGAGAGAAGCTCAGACAGGGGAAAGTCAGAAGGAAGAAGATCAGAGAAGAGAAAGGAAGAAGAAAGAAGATCCAGGTGTGCGAAAAGGTAGAAAAGTTGCGAAACACCGTGTTTTTCCAATGTTTTGTGGCTCCGGAGGGTCGACAGGTAGGGTCGCTAAAGCAGCGGGTGCGGAGCCATCTGGGAAGATGAGAGATGAAGAATTGCACGCCGTTGTGGCGCGAAGGCGCGAAGCACATTTGGTAGTCAAAATGCTAAAATCACCTCATGCTCAGAGCAATTTTGGAAGTTGAGTTGAGGTGTCAAAAAAAGTGCACGGTGTTGTGGCGCGAAGCACATGTTGGAGTCAAAATGTTAAAATCACACCATTCTCGGACCACTTTGCACGTTGAGATGTCGAAAAAGTGCACGGTGTTGTGGCGCCAAGAAAATTTAGAAGTAAAAATGCTCAAAGCACCTCCTTCTCGGACCACTTTGGACGTTCAATCGTCATTTTGCACAGCAGGTCTGAGGGGTTCTGAACCTTGTCAAATGCATTTCGCGTGGCAGGCACAGTACAAGGGACATATCAAGCAGACATGTGAAGAGGTCAGGGCGCTGATTTCCTGCGAGGGATTGCATTTGGGGTATCAGATCTTCAGGTTTCCTCAGATGATTTTCCGTGACAGGTGCAGCACTTCGTGTGACCTGGCCGCACTTGTTCGTGGCAGGCGCGGTACTTTAGACAGATGGAGTAGAAAACATCGCAAAACGCATTGGTACGGGGCTGTCAGCTGGACACTGAACTTGTCATTTTTTGGGGGAAACCTCGCAGAATTGCTTCGTTTTTGATGCTGTCAACTTCAAGAATTGAGGAAGTCTTGCAGAATTGCTTCGTTTTTGATGTTGTCCACTGGAAGATGGACTTCTCGCAGAAAAGCTTCGTTTTCAAGCTTGCAGATAGACCACCAGATAGATAGACAGATAGAAAGAGAGCTGGCAGCTAGATAGATAGATACACGGATCGAAGGAAGTTTAGAAGCCTAACTTCCGACAATATGGACAGATGGACAGGCAGAGATGGGAAGACGCACAGAAGAGAGAAGCTCAGACAGGAGAAAGTCAGAAGGAAGAAGATCAGAGAAGAGAAAGGAAGAAGAAAGAAGATCCAGGTGTGCGAAAAGGTAGAAAAGTTGCGAAACACTGTGTTTTTCCAATGTTTTGTGGCTCCGGAGGGTCAACAAGTAGGGTCGCTAAAGCAGCGGGTGCGGAGCCATCTGGGAAGATGAGAGGTGAAGAATTGCACGCCGTTGTGGCGCGAAGGCGCGAAGCACATTTGGGAGTCAAAATGCTAAAAGCACCTCATGCTCAGAGCAATTTTGGAAGTTGAGATGTCAAAAAAGTGCACGGTGTTGTGGCGCAAAGCACAGGTTGGAGTCAAAATGTTAAAAGCACACCATTCTCGGACCACTTTGCACAAAGTGCACGGTGTTGTGGCGCCAAAAACATTTAGAAGTAAGAATGCTCAAAGCACCTCCTTCTCGGACCAATTTTGGCCGTTGCAAACGTCATTTTGTACGGCAGGTCTGAGGGGTTCTGCACCTTGTCAAATGCAAATCGCGTGGCAGGCGCAGTACAAGAGACATATCAAGCAGACATGTCAGGAAGAAAAGAGGTCAGGGCGCTGATTTCCTGAGAAGGGTTGCATATGGTTGCATTTTGGGGTATCAGATCTTCAGGTTTGCTAAGATGATTGCGCGGGACAGGTGCAGCACTTCGTATGACTTGGCCGCACTTGTTCGTGGCAGGCGCGGTACTTTAGACAGATGGAGTAGAAAAAATCGCAAAACACATTGGTACGGTGCTGTCAGCTGCACGCTGAACTTGTCATTTTTGGGGGAAACCTTGCAGAATTGCTTTAAAAATTTAGGAGGTCTCGCAGGATTGCTTTGTTTTGCTCCGATCTCAAGGAAGCTTTGCAGAAAAGCTTCATTTTCAAGCTTGCAGATAGACCACTAGATAGCTAGACAGATAGATAGATACGTATACAGATAGACAGATAGATAGACAGATAGACAGATAGATATGTTGATAATTAGATAGATAGACAAATAGACAGACACACAGATCGATAGACATAATATAGTTAGTCAGGTAAATAGACATATAGAAAGACAGAAAGATAGAGAGACAGATAGACAGGCAGATAGATAGAAAGACCGATAGATAGATAGATAGATAGAAAGACAGAAAGATAGACAGACAGATAGATACACAGAGTAGATAGATAGACAGAAAGAGAGAGAGAGAGAGAAAAAAAGATATAGATAGATAGACAGATAGATAGATAGATATAGATAGATAGATAGATAGATAGATAGAGAGATAGATAGATAGATAGATAGATAGATAGATAGGCAGATCATCTCAACATCTAGATAGTGAGATAGTTAGATAGGTAGATAATCAGACAGATTGATAGACAGATAGACAGATAGATGGGTTGATAATTAGATAGATTGATAGACAAATAGAGAGACACACAGATAGATAGACAGAATATAGTTAGTCCGATAGATAGACAGATAGATAGACAAAAAGATAGAGACAGAGAGATAGGCAGATAGCAAGACAGATAGATAGACAGATAGAAAGAAGGATAGACAGACAAGATAGATAGATAGAAAGACAGGTAGGCAGACAGATAGATAGACAGATAGACAGCCCGACACTCCAACCACCTTTTGATCCATCAGTGGTTTTCGCTCTGCCACCCATGATTCACAACAACCAACCTCTCCTATAGGTTTCCTATCTTTGAAACTTCCGCCGCCTCCTTGTGCGGTACTACTGGTTGCTCTTGTGGGACATCTCAAATTTCAAAAAAAGTAATCTGCCACCATGTAAACCAAACGTCCCACAATCAAGCCTAGTCCAAAGAATTGCGCCTGGCATGTAAAATGACACCCCGCGAACAGAAAAATTGTTTGCATCACTTCAGATTCTTGCCGAAAAATGACTCGAAGACACGTAATAATCGGAAGGCCGCGTTCAGAACGTTTTCCAGCAGTTCATATTTGGTCACCTTTTGTATGCCCTTTTGGTATGCTATGCTCTTTGTGTGTGCCAGGCACATGGAAAAGTTGCTGAATCCTTTCGGCGTGGTTCAAAGCCCATCCATTCCCAGAAGTCGGGTTTCTGTGCAAGATGAACACCTCAAAGCGTTCCGCATCAAATCGGATGTGGATGAATTTTTCAAGGATAGTCAAAGTGTCACCCCATCAAATTGGTCAAAAGTGATAAGCAATTGATGCTTCACACGATGATTGGGCGTATGTTTTGTGATGCTTCGTGGTCATTCCAAAGGAATGAACATTTTTTTGAAGCCAAACACGGCCTGCAGCGCATGCTATCGATTTTCGGCGGCTTTGACCGAAAACAATATGCAAGAATCATTCCGCACCATGGATGGCAAACTTTGCATTTGGACGTTTTGGGTAGAGGGGGCAGACCATTGACGCCTTTCATGTGTTAGAAGAATCAAGGGGGGCGCAGAAAAACAGACCAGAGTGTGGGCAATTCTTTGAGTTGAGGGGAACTCACCTCCCAGCTGTGTATGCCGGTTGGAGGAGTGTCCAAAGGCAATAAGCCAAGAAATGGGCACGTGCACATTTGAAGTTTGATGACCGCTCAGGAGGTAGTAGTAGGGAAGATTTTGTTCCTCGCCATTGTGGACTATCTTCCCGATGTTTGTCCGCTTCGGCCTAGTAACATACTTTGCCCGGTGTTTTCCGCGACCCTGTGTCACAACACCATGCGAAATCAAACGAAAAAAATCGATATGCTGCGCGGGAAGCTGAGGTGGACATCAATGCGACTATATACTTTCTCTCGAGTGCTCCAAATGCTTCGTGATATCTCGGTGCCAGATTTGATCACGGAGTCAGTATAACTTTTGCATATATTTGCCAATTAAACCAATTAATTGTCACCAATGGGGCACTGGACACTTGAAGCATCTTGAAGCTTACGCTTCTTGGGAGGTTTTAGTGCGATTCTTCCTTCCAAGGCTTCCCCAAGCACCACCCACAATCCATCCACCGCCAGGATGTGATGTTCGCCTATAGCACAGTGCCTGAAGTTGCTAGTAAGTACGAGGCTTGGCACGGGAGGCAGTCATTGCGTACGTGACTCAGCCATACACGCGAAATTTGATTCAGCCATACACGCGAAATTTGATGCAGCTGTACACGCGACGGCAACTCAGCCAAACACGCGAAATGAGCTCAGCCATACTCGCAAGAAATAACTCAGCCATACACGCGGCAAGACGTATGTGGTGACCATATGAGGTACGGTCAAAATGCTGGTATACTAACTTATGTATTGAGGGCTCATTGGTGTCTGAAAAGTGCACCAAACACTGTGTAGCGATAGGCCCCCCCAAAAACGATACCTATAGTTGTTCAGAATACCCACATATTAAATTATTTGACATAAAGTTGCCTAGATGCAAGAGACGAAATTAGCGATACCCCTAGCGATACCTTAGCGAGACCCTTTTGTCCAAAAAGTAGCCCCAGACCACCAATAGACCCTTTCCTCTTTTCCTTTCTTCAGCCTTTCCCCCTTTCCTTTCTTTCCTGTCCTTTTCCTTCCTCCTTTCCGTTCCTCTTCCTTTCCTTTTCCGGAATGAGAGACACTGCTTCCTCTTCCTTTTACTTTCTTTCCTGTTCCCTTCCTCTTTCTTCTTCCGTTCCTTTTCCTTTTCCTTTTCCTTTTCCTTTTCCTTTTCCTTTCCTGTTCGGTTCCTCTTCCTTTCCTCTTCCTTTCCCCCTACGTTCCTTCTCCTTCCTTTTCCGTTCTTCTTACTTTCCTCTTCCATTTCTTTGCCTTCCATTTTCCTGTCCTTTTCCTTTTCCTTTCCTTTTCCTTTCCTCTTCCTTTTCTCTCCCGTTCGTTTTCTTTTCCTTCCCATTTCCTTTTATTTTCCTTTTCCGTTCCTTTTTATTTTTCTTTCTCATTTCCTTTCCCGTTCCTCTTCTCTTCCTCTTTTTTACAAAGCCATGGTTAGCGATAGGCCCCCCCCCAAAAGCAATACCCAATTTTTTCCCCAACAGCGTAAGCTTGGGGTCTTCAGCTATAGTAAAGGTTTCGGAGCAGGTCGGAGCAGCCAAAATACTGATTCCGCGGTTCCCAGGTTCCCAGGAACAGGTTCCCAAGCAAGGTTCCCAGAACAGGTTCCCAAGCAAGNAGGTCGGAGCAGCCAAAATACTGATTCCGCGGTTCCCAGGTTCCCAGGAACAGGTTCCCAAGCAAGGTTCCCAGAACAGGTTCCCAAGCAAGGTTCCCAAGCAAGGTTCCCAGAACAGGTTCCCAAGCAAGGTTCCCAGAACAGGT
>BGPT01000667.1:249580-266139 GCA_003297045.1 Symbiodinium sp. clade C Y103
TCTTTAGGCCGCGGGCAGTGCCGACGAGCCGTCACGAAACGTCAACCCTCTCGCACGAAACGAGGTTCGATCGTCAAAAACTGCGGTAAAATTGCGATTGCAACTTTGCTGGATGAACCCTTCCCGCACGAAACGAGGTTCGATCGTCAAAAACTGAAGTAAAATTGCATTGCGATTTCAACTTTGCTGGATGAACCTTTCCCGCACGAAACGACGTTCGATCGTCAAAAACTGAGGTAAAATTGCGATTCAAGTGTGGCGGATGAACCTTTCACGCACGAAACGAGGTTCGATCGTCAAAAACTGAGGTAAAATTGCGATTTCAACTGTGGCGGATGAACCCTTCACGCACGAAACGAGGTTCGATCGTCAAAAACTGAGGTAAAATTGCGATTTCAACTGTGGCGGATGAACCCTTCACGCACGAAACGAGGTTCGATCGTCAAAAACTGCGGTAAAATTGCAATTTCAACTTTGCTGGATAAACCCTTCACGCACGAAACGAGGTTCGATCGTCAAAAACTGAGGTAAAATTGCGATTTCAATTGTGTGTACAAGCATCTGTGTGTAAAAGCGTCTGTGTGTAAAAGGGTCTGTGTGTAAAAGCGTCTGTGTGTAAAAGCGTTTGTGTGTAAAAGCGTTTGTGTGTAAAAGGGTCTGTGTGTAAAAGGGTCTCTGTGTAAAAGGGTCTGTGTGTAAAAGCGCCTGTGTGTAAAATGGTCTGTGTGTAAAAGCATCTGTGTGTAAAAGCCTCTGTGTGTAAAAGGGCCTGTGTGTACAAGCGTCTGTGTGTAAAAGCTTCTGTGTGTAAAAGCGTTTGTGTGTAAAAGGGTCTGTGTGTAAAAGCATCTGTGTGTAAAAGGGTCTGTGTGTAAAAGCGTCTGTGTGTAAAAGCGTCTGTGTGTAAAAGCGTTTGTGTGTAAAAGCTTCTGTGTGTAAAAGCNAGGGTCTGTGTGTAAAAGGGTCTGTGTGTAAAAGGGTCTGTGTGTAAAAGCGTCTGTGTGTAAAAGCGTCTGTGTGTAAAAGCGTTTGTGTGTAAAAGCTTCTGTGTGTAAAAGCGTCTCTGTGTAAAAGGGTCTGTGTGTAAAAAGGTCTGTGTGTAAAAGCGCCTGTGTGTAAAAGGGTCTGTGCGTAAAATTGTTTGTGTGTAAAATGGCCTGTGTAAAAGGGTCTGTGTGTAAAAGTGTCTGTGTGTAAAAGGGTCTGTGTGTACAAGTGCCTGTGTGTAAAAGGGTCTGTGTGCAAAAGCGTCTTTGTGTAAAAGGGTCTGTGTGTAAAAGGGTCTGTGTGTAAAAGGGTCTGTGTGTAAAAGCGCCTGTGTGTAAAAGGGTCTGTGTGTAAAAGCGTCTGTGTNCTTCACATACTCCTCAATCTCTTTTTATTTGCGCCTTATTTATTGACATCTTCTTTCTTTGAGACATCTTCTTCTATTTCTCTCTATATATTTCATGCTTTACGATTTTCCCAATTACATATCTCACTATACTTCTCTTCGCTCTCGGGCCATCCGTCGTCTAGTTCTTGCAGGCCACCGCTCCATCACTGAAAATGTTTTTCCCACATGATGAGCAATCTGCCGCCTTCACCGGGGATTTGAACAATGCGGAGGACAGTCCGGGGACACAAGGAAAGCACTCACGAGACCGTCGGAATTCACCGTGTGCCCTTCTGACTAAGAGCATTCCTGCATGACAGTCCACTCAGGAGATCGAGTCCTTTGTGAAAGCGTATCGGCACCCCATGGTGGCAGATTTCTCTGGGGAAGCTTGGTCAGACTTTGAGCCGTCATGAAATGCAGCAGACAGGACGATGCTTTTTTCCAGCTAGCTGGGCGTGTTCATAGACAAGCCTGAGGGAGAGTCAATGATGGGCCTCGCATCACTATTCTTGTTATTGTGTTTGGATGGTACGGTGGCCCGTACTGTACAACTAAAATCACCTTTGCAGTGGAATTCCCATATGGTGAAAGATCCATATATCCGATTCCTGTTTGAAGCTTAGACTTATGAAAATCTTACCAGCAAACTCTGAGGGTTGTTTGGTGTTTATGTTTGTAATTTTTGTCATTTTTGTCATTTGGTTTTGTCATTTTGGAGCACTTTTGGAAGTTGAGATGTCGAAAAAGTGCACGGCGTTGTGGCGCGAAGCACATTTGGAAGTTAAAAATCTAGAAACACCACCGCTTTTGGAAGTTGAGATGTCGAAAAAGTGCACGGCGTCGTGGTGCGAAGCACATTTCGAAGTCAAAATGCTAAAAGCACCACATCCTCGGACCACTTTTGGATGTCCAGACGTTGTTTTGTGTGGCAGTTTCAAAAACGATGGCAGGTGTGGGGCATTTGAAGAGGAGCTGAAAAGATGCATTTAGCATGGCAGGCGCAATACAAGAGACATCTTCATCAGGGATTGCATTTGGGGTATCGGATCTTCAGGTTTCCTCAGATGATTTAGCGTGACAGGTGCTGCACTTCGTATGACCTGGCCGCGCTTGTTCGCGGCAGGCGCGGTACTTGAGACAGATGGAGTAGAAAAAATCGCAAAACGCATTGGTACGAGGCTGTCAGCTGCACACTGAACTTTTCATTTTTTGGGGGAAGCCTCGCAAAATCGCTTCGTTTTTTGTGTTGTCAGCTTCGAAAAGTGAGGGTGTCTCGCGAAATGCTTTGTTTTTTATGCTGTCAACTTGGAAAATGGAGGAAGTCCCCCAGAAGTGCTTCGTTTTTGATGTTGCCCACTTGGAAAATGGAGAACTCTCGCTAAACTTCCAAATTCCAAAGAAGTCTCGCATAAAAGCTTCATAAAAGCTTCGTTTTCAAGCTTGCAGATAGACAGATAGATGGACAGATAGACGGACAGATAGAAAGATAGATAGATAATTAGACAGAAAGATAGGTAGCCAGAAAGAAAGAAAGATAGATAGATAGATAGACAGATAGGTGGATAGATAGACAGGTAGATAGACAGAGAGATAGACAGATAAATTGTTAGACAGACAGATAGATAGACTTAGACAGATAGACGGATAGATAGCTGGAAGATAATCAAACAGATAGACAGACAGATAGACAGAAAGATAGATAGATAGCTAGACAGCTAGATAGACAGATAGAGCGATCCATAGATAGAAAGGCAAATAGACGGATAGAAAGACAGATAGATAGACAGATAGATAGACAGATAGAAAGACAGATAGATAGGCAGATAGACACATAGATAATCAGACAGATAGACAGGTAGATAGATAGATAGTTAGATAGATGGACCGGTAGATAGACAGATCGATGAGTAGATGGACAGATCGATCGATGGACAGATACATTGATTGATAGACAGATAGATAGGTAGATAGATAGGTAGATCGATGGATAGATAGATAGATAGAAAGACAGGTAGGCAGACAGATAGATAGATAGATAGATAGCCCGACACTCCAACCACCTTTTGAGTGCGGTACTATCAGTTTAATATATATATATATATATACACAATATAATATGTGGCGGCTGAGAAAGAGAGAAAACAAAATTACTTTATTTTTAATGCGGGCGCCTCCCATCCCCAGCAATCCTATTTGGATCTTTTCATAGCCTTGACATGCCCTGACTGAGGAAACAGCTGCTGACCTCTTTAGCGACGGTCGTCCAATCCTCTTTCTCTTCCGAGATAAAGACGGGAAAGGCGGCTTGGTGCCTGAGAAGGGTGCTGTCGCTGGTTGCGACCGCTGGAAGGGAGCCTTTGGGTTTGGAGATCATGGAGGTGTTTTTCATGGGCCATGGCAGTGCGAAGTCTGATATTTGTCTAAAGTCCGTGGAAAAAACCCGAAGAGTCCAATTCGATCCTTCACTTGTTGAAACCAGTAAAATATAGTAAAAAATATGTTTTGTTGTCTGAACCCTTCTGCATTGTGGTCCGAATCATCCTGGAGCTCCAAACCCATTGGGCAGGTGAAGCAGCGGAACAAGCCCTGCGTGCAGCGGCCAAACAGATGGCTCGAAAGATTTTGGTGGCATTGGCTGGCTCGAGTGCCTTTCCATCATTATGCAGCGGTTGTATGGGATCGCTATCTCTGACGTTGCAATAATACTATGTCGCAATATTTTCTAATTCTGTCGGGGCTTTGGCCTTGATTAACATGATTGATTAACCATTCACCATTCTTCACTTCAGTTCTTCGGTTCTTCAGTTCTTCAGTGGCGTGGGGTTTCTGCGCCAGTGCCAAGCAGAGTTGGAGTTGTGGCTCTTTCAATGTGTGATTTGTCAGCGTTTTGGCGCATTTCGAATTGTTGTAGGTGAACCTATGGACCAGCGGTTGATGGATTACGTTAGCGTTGACGTTGAGGAGCTGAGTTGAAACCTGCAACAAAACAATTTTCCACGTTTCTTAGTGATAACACGTGCGAACCGATACCATGCCCATCTGCGAGGATTCATTCCCACAATGGTAGTGTCACTCTATCGGCGTGTATGGAAACAGAAGGAAACACCTTCTCGTATGTTTGCCAGGGACTGATGGCTGGAAAGTATACGGGCTTGGTCAAAAGGTACAAAGGATTATGAGAGTGGATCAAGTAAATCAAATTAAATCAACATGAAAGGAATGGTCAGAATGCCCAGAAGGTTCAAAATCGCCAGAGTGGTCAGATTGTCGATTCATATTCGATTCATGTCCATTCCATTTGCACTCTGATGCAAGATTCAGGAGCTGCCGACTGCTCGCCTGGTAATAGAGCCTCAGGGTGCTATGGCAAAGTATCGCCTGGAAGCTGACGTGACAGAGGCCAGCTGGGATGGCGATGTGCTACTTTCGTAGCAGAATGCAACCAAACCATATACCAAACCTGGCCAAACGGGTCAAACGCTTGTTTTCTTGAACATTGAACAATTAACATCATAAAATATTACAATATATTGAATAGAAGGCCCTTCTATTGGAATTCGAATCTTTCTTCAAGGTCATGGTCTGAAGGTCATCGGACGGATTGGTTGAGTTGTACCCTTGCAGGATATAGTGTGCATGGCAACCATGAAATGCTGAAACATGATGACGATATCTTCACTCATCCAACGCCAGTTATCCTGTATCTTGTGTGTCTTGGGCTAGGCCTCCTTAGTTTCGTTCGTCCAAGACTTTGAAGCTGGACGGCTAAAGAAGTACTTGCAATCAGAAGCCAGGCAGCACAATGAAGAAACTGAATGAAACATATGAAACTGTTAGAAAGCTATTTCATGTCCAGTTCTCCACTGATCATCCGTTGTGGACTGTCGACTTCAGCCTGTGGTGGACCTGAGGAACCAGTGCCCACAAGCCAGCCAGGCCCAGCAACCCGATTGCAAGGCCAGCAGGATTCCCTCAGAAGACATTCGAAAGATTTCAAAGTATTTCAAAAGCATGAAACACATTTAAGAACACGTTTAGATCATATCAAGGCTTTTGCCTTGATCAATCTTGATTTTCTAAGGAGACTTTAGTGTGAACTTCTTATGTGTTTTATCTCAGACAGTTAGTTCAGCACAATGTCCAAGGTACACACCTTGGTCGGGTCAACCTTTGAGGCGATTGTCAAGGATCCAGCAAAGGCCCCCGCCAACCGTCCTCCTTGCTAAGAAAACCAAAGCGCTTTCAAACCTTAAACAGAAAATAAACAGAAGTCTGTTCGCGCTTTCAATATCTTACAAGGTTTCATTGGTCCAGGTGCAGTCATGCTTGAGCAACGATGGAATGGACCTTCCCGCTGTATCGAATCGCTCTTTCACTATGTGACAGTGCATTTTCCTGTCAGTTTTGTCTTGCGCCAAACTTTTGGGATCTTGCAATCAACAGCTTAGAAATCTCTCTGGTTTTTGTTCGCGCAATCAGACATATATTCTTGTTCATTGTGCTTTCCCTTGTTTAAAACATATATCAATATATAATGTGTATATTTTTATATATATATATATTTATGGTCCCGTGTTCCGTGTTCCTGCCCCCCACCCAATGGTATGGTCCCCCAGGTAGCACACCCGGCCCTTCCATTTGCAAGCTATTTGCAGCATTTCTGAGGTCAGCCTCGTATTCAGTAGCCATTTGCAGCACATACCTACGTACGTCCGTACGTCCGTACGTACGTACTTCCTTCCTTCCTTCCTTCCTTACTTGCTTACTTACTTACTTACATATTTACATACATACTTACATACATATTTACATACTTACATACTTACATACATACATACTTACTTACTTGCATACTGACAAGCCTACATACACACACACACATACACACATACACACATACATACATACATACATACATACATACATACATACATACATACACACAGACATACATACATACATACATACATACATACATACATACATACATACATACATACATACATACATACATACATACATACATACACACATACATACATACATACTTACTTACTTACTTACTTACATACTTACTTACATACTTACATACTTACATACTTACATACTTACATACTTACATACTTACATACTTACATACTTACATACTTACAAACTGACAAACTTACATACTTGACTTACATACTTAACTTACATACTCAACTTACATACTTAACGTACATACTTAATTTACATAACTTACATAACTTACATACTTACATACTTACATACTTACATACTTACATACTTACATACTTACATACCTCCGTGCCTACCTACCCACCTACCTACCTACCTAACATACTCCCCCACCATCACACCGCAGGGGGGGAGATATAGACTTGCCATGGGGGGGGTTGGAACGCTGGACCGTATATACATATATCTATTTGTGTGTATATATCCATCTCAACGTGTTTTCTGTGTATATATCTATTGCTGATGACGCCGCCTCTACGGGCCTCTACGTTTCGTTCACGCCTTCTTCAGTATTTTTGTGTACTCGTAGCTGCATCTTGGTTTCTTGCTTCAATCCTGCTGGATTCATGTGGATTCTGGGAACGTGGAAATGAGTGAAAAACTATACAAAACTACTACCTTCCCACAGTATAACTGCTGATGTCCAGGATGTCCTGGTGGAGTTTTATGCTCCCTGGTGTGGACATTGCAAGAAGTTAGAGCCTGTCTATGCATCAGTGGTACCTTGTCATGAAAGAATTCTCAAGCCTGGTTTGCAGTTGTTTTTTTTCCACGCAGCGATGATAAAGCAACATGAGACGGGACCATTTGTCGAATTTTTTATTTCTCAATTTTATCGGGGAATGTTTTTTTCCATGGCGTCCTCCATGAAGTGAGTTCGTTTGTAGGTTTGTGGCAGAACTTAGAGCCATGGCTTGTGACAGACATAGTTTTCACAACCCTTAAGCCAAGGCCAAGAGACTGGAAAGTGTGCCATCTATAGTGCGACTCGTTTGCATGCCTGCACCATTACATCAAAACTAGCTACGCATTGCGGTGTTGCTTGGGGCGTTCTCATGGGACGGCTCGGATCTTATGCGATCTCCCTCGCCTCTACTTGCTTGTGTCTTGCTTATTTTGCATTTTTTTCTGGCTGTTGTGTTCAGTCCACCACTGCTCCCGTTCGGCCATGTTTACTATGTTTGCATTGATGATGCACACTGGTCACACATGGTCTTTGCATAAATTTCCGATAGGAAGGGGCAGGCAGACAATTTTCAGATGAAACTGGGGCAAACCTGAGAAGCCGCGACAAAACAAAGTCGACTGCCTTTGTTTCAACATCATTTCCATTGGCCGCAAAAGCTGTTGTGGCCGTAGGATTGCAAAGATTGACGCAACGGCCAATGACGTCGATGGCGTTGACATTGAAGGCTTTCCCACGATCAAGTTCTGGCGAGCAGATAACAAGGACCTAGCAATTCCGTGCTAGTTCAAGCGATACAGTAGCAGCAAACTTTTTTTTAAAAAAAATATGTGCAGAACTCCAATAGCAGATTGTTGTTACTGTGTCCCATTTGGCGGCATGCAAAACCGCGCAGCTATGTATGTTGATTCTGCAAACGCCCGTAGATTGCAAGCAAACTATAGCAAACTCGGCATTTTGTAGACAGTTAAGCTGTCGTTTCAATATATTTCAATATTGTAATATTGTTATTTTGGCAGTCCGAGGGGAGAAAAAGTTGGACGCATCGCAACGCTCCCATGGCTCCAGGAGAATACTTAGAGAACACACGTTGAACACACGAGAATCATTTTCGGACAGCTTTTAGAAGGCGGCAACAAGACTGCGATGTAGTTGACTTGGAGAATTTGACAGGAGGAACCACTTGACTACGATGGGGATCGGGATGTGGTGCCTCAGCTGCAACCCGCGACGAGCACTATGTACTGCCAATATGATGCCTTCGCTTCTTAACCTGTCACATGCCTGAAATTGTCTGAACTATTGAAGTTGACTAAACCATTTGAGATCCGAAAGTGATTGAAGGAACACTAGCCTCCAACCGTCTTGGCTCACGCATGAACGTACCTGAACCATCCTAAAAAGTGGTCTGTCAGCTGCCAGCTGCTGCCTCTTAAACTTGGATCTCATACTTTCACAGTTGCTTGTTTGTCGCACTTCGGCGTGTTTGAAGTGCATTTAGGCCAGTTTGGCTTTGCCCTATATCTGCTCCCAGGACTCCTTCTTGGCTTGGCTAGATGACAAAGCCGCGCGGCCCTTTGGGCACAGTGAACTCTGAGTAAAAAGATGAGCCGCTTGCATCAACATGGCTTCTCATATTGTCCATCAAACTATGTAAGGTCTGCGATGTACTACGGCTTGAGACAATGTTTTTGTATTTGCGCATTACTTCGCCATTTGTCACAGTTGAAATTCCTGCACTCCTGTGTCGAGCCTACAAAGCAGAGCAATGCTGCACCCATGTCACCCATTTGCCAGAGTCTCATCGGCTTCCGGGAATTATATTCTCCACTCTACGGGGCGGGTGCCGGTCAAGCATTGAGGCTCCAGCAGATAGTTTGAGAGACGTTTCTGCTGTAGCCGCGTGTGGCTGCAATGCTGTCTGGTTCGTGCTTGATGATGACTCACAACGAGACGGATAGGGGCCCGCAATGCACGAATACACCTCGCATTTTGACCGCCGCTTGCCAAAAAAGCATAGAAAAGCGACAGCATAGCAGGATCTTTACCCTCCTATCATCATGGGGCGCGAGATGTGTTTTTCAATCTATTTGCACATTTTGTTTTCCGCCACCTCACTCAAGTTTGCACAACATTACACTGGCTGTGGGCGTTGAAAGGGGTGCCTGTGAGGCGGATTGGGTGCACTCTGTGCTTCGTGTACTGTACATCCTTTCAAACAGAGGATCACACACTGTACAGTTTTTAAAGAGCAAGTGCGGTTCTGCATCCATCTTGCGCCGTCAAGCCGTTGGGTGCTTTACATCCACCCTTCCTCAGTCACACGTGCAATGTTGCGCAAGACTTGCGGCAGCGCAACATTGCACATGTGATTGAGGAAGGGTGGATGTAAAGCACCCAATGGCTTGACTCATCACCTTTGGACTTTGGACGGAGCAGATCGAGGCTTTCAGGCATATGGTCGAGGAGCATCAGTTGGGCTTCAAGGACTTTATTGAGAGGCGCAGGATGGCGCAGGCAACATCTCGGCGCTCGCAGGACTCAGAAGCAAGTTCGCAGGACAAGCTGACCTCCCAGGAACTCCAAGCTTCAGCGGCTGCCGTGCAAGCACCACATACATTCTTGTTACACATACACACACAGACACACACAATTTATAATATATTTATATAAAATAATTTCAAATATAGATATAAATGAATAAATAAATAAATAAGCATATATATATATAGATAATGTTTCCATATGTTCCATATTTTGACCCTGGCATCGCCAGTATGATATGCCATTGGAAATCAATCTAACAGATTGCCAGCTCTTGATGGAATGAGCAGCAGCTCATTTTTTCCCCATCTAATCTGCCCGATGCATGCTTTCCCTGTACAGTTTTATTTGTAGGTGGTGGCCTTTCAGTGCAAATCATCCCCTGAGAAATCTGAGTGAAGTGCTTTTCTGGTTGCCACCTTCCGTTGATACTGACGTGTCGCGGTGCAGCTTCTGGCGGTTGACTCCTGGCTTTGGTACCTATGTCTTCGTGGAGACATGCAAGCAACTGGCGTAGCCGCGTAGCCACAATTGAAAGATCTTAAAAGAATCTTAGAATGTAATATCAGCATATATATATATATATATGCTGCGTATATATCAGTTTGTATTTGGATGATACGAACTTGTTGCCAAGGTCAGTGAAGTATAGTGAAGTATAGTGAAGTGCCAAAGCCTAGCAGTCTCGTTGATATGCCAAGCCGCCTGACGCCACCTGTTCGGCCACAAGATTTGGCCAACTCACTTGAGGCACTGAATAGAAACAAAGAGGCTCTCCTTGTGAGTGCCTAGTGGACGAGTCTAGCAACCCAGGATTTTCCAAGAATGAATGGTTCTACTGCCCAGCTCATAGTGGTTTAACGCCCACCATTGAACTGAGCACCTCTAGGTAAGTCGGTGCACCCTTAATTGGAGCCCAGCAGGCCGTCAGATGACATGTTTATCAATTTTTCTTCAATGCACCATCCTTCCCCTCTTGCCGTATCTTGACGTAGCACTGTTGGCAGGTCCGGCCAAGGCGGTGCCCATTCCCGAGGAGAACAAGTGGCAACGATGTGACAAGGGAGTTCAATGTTGAGATATGTTGAGTATGTTGAGTAAAAGGAATAGAGAGATACAGAGAAGGAGTAGGGTGTGGCATGGCATGTTAGGTGAGTCTAGTGGTCCAAGATGTCTTGTATTCATGTCAGCCCGCCAATCAAATTGGCTTTCAAAGTAGCTTTAGAATATTTTAAGAATCTTTATGCAGATAATCTCGATATGATTAGTTGGGATTCTTAACTATGATCATTGTCTTGAATTTGGCCATGAGTTTTCTGACTTGATGATTGTAGATCACCAACCATCGGCAAACTCTGTAGGCATCTTACACCTTGCCGGGTTCCTGAAATACAAGATCTTGACGAGGGGTGAAGAAAGCATAGTAACATTGTGGGACATAGTGGGACCGGAGTGATTTGTGCCCTCCCTGGCCGTGAGGAAGCTGAGCCAGAGGCGTGGCATGGCGTGGCAAAATGTATCAAAATGTGTAAAAATCAATCTTGAATCGCTTGAATTTGCTTCTTTTGGGGGTATGTGCTTACAGAAGCTGCTTAATTACAAGTGTTGTGCGTGTAATTGTTCGTATTGGTTTGTGATATCATTGTCAGTACTTGGTAAGTGATTACACTTCAAGAGTAGATATATTGAATTATCAATTCGTCGCGTTCACAGAAGAATGGGTGCCATGTTTGGAAGCCATCCCAGTCTTGGGTCGCTCAGAAAATACCTCGTTGAGTCATCGAACCTTGTTTTATATGTGCAGTTCAGGAACAGCCACAGAGCACCTCAGAAACCGCTCCATACGCTCCTGATTCCTTGCCCAGTGCCCACCTTGCCCAGTGCTCCACGACTCTGCTTTCTGTATCCCGTGGATCCATGTGGCAGGACTTGACAACCTGCCAGTTCTGCGGCATGCACAATGCAGAGGTAACTCAGGAGTTTTTCTTGAATGCTGTCGTGTTTCCATGGATGGCTTGTTTGGATATTAGAAGCATGCAAGAGGCATGGCACTAGCAGGTGCAGTGGATCCGTTCTCTCAGATGTGCTGGGGCATGCTGCGTAGTTTCAGAGTATCCCATTGATCCTATTGTATCGTGCTAGTCTTCCAGATCCTTCTGCAAATTCCTTTGCAAGGAGGCGATGGACGTGCACTACTGGCGTGAGTCTGGGGACCTCAACACTGAGAAGGTACAGGTGGGTGAGTAGATCTTGGTCAAAGGTCCATTTCTTAAATGGCACTGAGCCGCCTGTCCAAGGAGTTTTGACCCTAATGTTACGAGAGTCCGTGCTTATTGCATGGGTCCCAAGGTGCCCAATGCTGACACAATGCCACTACTGCACCTTGGTGAAACATTTGCCACGCTCTGCGATGTTTTTTTGTAAGACACAGGCTTTCACTAGCAAACTAGTTTCACAGCATGTCACTGTTGATCAAGACAGAAGACGAAGACATTTTTGACTCCAGGCAAGCAAGTCATTGAGATCGCCACGCTGGTGCGGAGACCAGTTTTTTCTCAACTGTGATGCAGATGCTCTCGCAGCTGTGGGCATATCAAAGTCTTGTTTCAGTTTCTTGTGTTTTGTGCAAACCAAAGAGAGATCCCAAACGTTGATATAATATGATATAATATGCTATTCTTGGACATGAATATGCCATAAGTCTTTCTTTCGGGTCAGTTCTCACACAATGGCTGATTGCAACATGTATGGTTTATTACCGTACGTTCACACATGCACACACACACACACACCAGTCACACACCAGTCACACACTTGAACACACTCATATTGCATAAATATGATAGAAACAAAATCTGTAAATAAGCACACACACACAATCTGGAATCTCCGACAACTTCACCATTAGTGAGTAGTTTTGTCAGCTATTTCATGAAGAAAAAACCATAGTATGTGTATTTATATTTATAATATATATATATATATGTATATATATCCCTCTCTGCATGCGCAACACATTTCTTGTAGCTGCGCTGTGTGCTCAGGGCCCACATTTGCGAGATGAGTGCGAGGGTCCCGGTGCTGCTCAAGCCGGCCAGGAGCTGTGGCCTAGGATATTCCAATGGTTTTGGATCCCACCCCCTTACTCTTAAACATCCCCCAAATTGTCCTCAGAATATGTGTAGACCCATGTGAATTCATGTAAATCCATGTGAATCTCCTAAACTATCGTTTATCGGGGTGTTATTAATGTTAGGGGGATGGGATCATCCCACAACTACCAGCATCACCTGAGCCACCGCAAAAACTCCGGCAATACAAAACATGTAAGGGACGGACATCGGTTACCTCATCGGTTTTCTGGAAATTGATGGAACTAGTAAAAACACGAGGTAAGCGATGGGACCTTCCCGAATTAGCGATACCCCCTTTCAAGGTTATGTCATTTTGACCGTTGATTTCTTACATCTTTTGTGAACTAGATTTGGGCTCACAAGGGCACGTGCGGATCAGAAAGAGTTCTTCTTGATATCTAAGGGAGTGATCCTCAGAGAAGAAAATCCGCGGAAGCAGAAGCCAAGTCCCTGTGAAAATGTTTGTTTCATTAGCTGATGCACATCCTTGCCTTGCATGCTTTCATTGTCTCTCCACTTGAACTTGCACCATTTCAATTGCCTCTCCGCTGACTTTATTTACCCACTGTTGTTGTTCACTGAAGCTTCTGTGTGACAAATTGTTGTCGTTGCTGAAGGGTGTTTCCATTGACTCCCTGTGTGACGTTGCGCTGTTTTGATTGCCTCTGTGCTGACTCTAACTTCGCACTGCTGTTGTTTCGTGAAACTGCTTTCTGACGAAGTACTACCGTATCAACAGGTACCAAATTTGGATAATCATGAGGTGAATTTTTAGCAATGCCCTAGCGATGCCTAAGCGATACCCACGCGATACCCCTGTTCGGTCCCAGACACCCATATGCACATCAGTCTGTGACGCATTCATGTTTTCTGGTGGCAAGCTAGATAGAGATAACTAGATAGAGAGGTACCCAGCTAGATAGAAAGATAGAAAGACAGAAAGATAGATACATAGATAGATAGCCTGGCATTCTATCTGACATTCTTTCCGGCACAAAGTTCGGGTCTGTAGGGGCTAGGAGAGCTGGCAAGCTCGCCATAGCGTGCGGGCCCGTAGGGGCTCAGAGAGCTGGCAAGCTCGCCATAGTATTCCGGTCTGTAGAGGACCAGAGAGCTGGGGAGCTTGCTATAGAGTGGCTGTGTCGAGGTGGCTGGCAAACAAGCTGGCTGTCCATACGTGGTTGCAGCGAAGATGCCTGCCGACTAAAAGGAAGCACAGCCTCCGCTTTGGAGCCAAGTAGATCATTAGACTTTCCTTCAAGCGATACCCCCCAAGTTTGCCATACATCATTTTTGTGCAAACGCGTGGTTAGCGATGGGACCTCCTTCCCAAATTTGTGGATGTCCTTTCCGTGAACCGAGAGTTTCCGAGATTGCTCTGCCATTTGGGGGTGTCAACAACCTTACTCCGGCACTGCAACATGAAATGAGACCTTTTGCTTGCAGGACTTGGGTCCCACCCAATGCCCACTCTGCATGGCCGAGATTGGTCAAAGCCCCAGACATCCCAGACATGAGGCAATGAAGATCATGTGCAGATCGAATACGGAGAATCCCTCCTGGACGCTGTTTTTTATCATGTGCGATCCCATTTCAAAAAAATCGTAAAACTTTGATGAGCATCTTCGGTCCAACGAAGGTTTTGCATTTTGCTCAAAGAATTGAACCTGGTACCGACATATGCGGTCAGCACATGTCAGCAATATTCAGCAATCAATATCAATCAATGGCAACCAAAAGCAATCTGATGCATTCAGGTTCAAGTGAGGAGGATTGGCGGCGCCATATCCTTCAGGAGGGCTGTGTACGGAAGCTGAGCTACCAGGAGCCATGGTGAGCGGTGCAGATGAGTGCAGACTGTTCTTGGCATTGGGGCGACAGCATGTAAGAGCGTGTAATAAACAATAGCACAATCCCATGGCACTTCAGTCTGAGTCTGGCCTTGAAAATTCAAGCAATGGAATTGTGTGGTGATGTTGGGCATTTGAAAAAAAATGATAAACAAATGGAACTATTGGAATTCGCATGATTCATACTATGCGGGTGCTTAGGACGTGTCGTTTAAACTCACTGATTCCGAACTTTATTGGTGAGTCTGCTGTTTGTGCGTGCCAACTCAGCTGCCTCGGTCGTCCTAGGCTGCCAATCCTCGTGGTGCAAAAACGTGACAGATACATTTCGCAATCTGGGTTGCGTTTTATTTCGCCTCAAGGAAACTGAACTTTCAAAGAGAATCTCAGAGGGAAAATTGTTCTACAGTCTGTGAGCGTCAGAACATTAGGTTTCATGTTTGATGTGAAAATGGTTGTTTGACATACTTGAATTGATCTTCAGATTTCTTGGGGCCATGTACATGAGCTAGCTCCAATGCTTCGATGTCTCGCACTGACAGATTTGCCACAGATGAGCAAGTGGGGGTATTTTGTAGTTCTGTATGAACGGGCCATGAGGTTAGGGGTTTCTGCAAGCTGCTAGCCCAATTCTGCTGTGACGCGATAGAGCCCAAATTTCATATTGTTTGATGATATTTGATGATCGATCTATATAGTGTGTGTGTGTATGTATTTGCCAAATCTCAAGAATTACTCACCGGAGAAAGGCAGAATCTGAAGAGCCATCGACGTTGAGATGCTCAATGATGGGGTCGTAGCTAGGTTGTTTGCAAGAAGTGTTGGAGTTGAATTGGTGAGCTTGGAAATATGGGAGGGTTCAGAAGGGCGCTGACAAGGCACTGGCCAAAGATCTGAAGCAGCAAGACCAACTCAAAGTGACTGAAATACCTTCACAATACTTGCAGGATTTTTTTTTATAAGAGTGAGAGTGAGATCTGAAAACCCAATGTTTTCAAGGGATATGTGTATCATTTACATGCTGTATGGGCACGTGCATGCGTGTTCTGAAATAGGTGCGTAGATACATGTGTACATAGTATATATATGAGACAGATATGTATTTAATATGTTGTATATGTAAGTAATATGTATGTATGTAATGTAGTGTAATGCAATGCAATGCAATGCAGTGCAATGCAATGTATGTAAGTATGTATGTATGTATGTCTGTCTGTGTATGTATGTATGTAATGTAATGTAATGTAATGTAATGCAATGTAATGCAATGCAATGCAATGCAATGTAATGTATGTATGTGTGTATGTAATGTAATGTAATGTAATGTAATGTAATGTAATGTAATGTAATGTAATGCAATGCAATGCAATGCAATGCAATGTAATGTATGTATGTGTATGTAATGTAATGTAATGTAATGCAATGCAATGTAATGCAATGCAATGCAATGCAATGTAATGTAATGTAATGTAATGTAATGTATGTGTATGTGTATATGACATGTATATGTATATGTATATGTATATGTATATGTATATGTATATGTATATGTATATGTATATGTATATTTTGGACCCTGGGTGGGCCTCTTTGTTAGGGGGTTTCTGTTTTTGGACATTGGGATACCCCGAACTATTTATAAACTACCCTGAACACCCCCGAACTATTNCAGACCTTTGATGAAGAGTTGTGATATTTCACCTCATTATCTTCAAGGATTTCACTAGTTTCCTTTCTGTGCGTTCTCTAAAGGGCATGGTAGAAATAAGAATGACTAGAAATTCATGAGGGTCCAGGACAAGGATGTAATCTGGGACCTTCAGTGTACTCCTAAAGTTTTATTTGCTGAGCTTCAAGTTTTGGTTTGGGAAAAGAAAACCAGTCTTATGAATTTCCTACCTTGTTGGTGAAAATTCAGCCTGCATAGGAGCTGCTTTTTGAGCCGCCAC